>BPLR01002092.1:0-23517 GCA_021605095.1 Caerostris extrusa
AGGTTTGTTAGTGCTTCGAAACCAGTGGTCCCAGTATAATTGGGGCCCAAAGTGTGCAGAAAATGATCGTAGAGCGACAAACCAAAACCCAATTGAAGAATCTTCCATTCTATGGTTTTAATCCCAATGAAAGGATTTTTTAGTCGATGACATCTTCCCCTTCTCATTAAGTCCACTTGAAGGACATTCCAAGATTACAGATTTAAGCTCAATGGAAGGGTTTCAAGTCATTGCCACCTTTTCCTTTCTTATTAAGCCCAATTAAGGGATTTTCCAAAGCTATAATTTATGTTTCCCATACAAAACAAACTTTGATTCAACTGCATTTGTCTGATTTTGAAATTGACTCGAATTCCCTGCTTTGGAAATCCAAATTTATCCAACCATGACGCACCAACCTTGTTATTTATATAATTAATAACACGTAAAAATTAATTAAACTAAATTGAAATAATTAAGTTTTTTATGAAAATCTATAACACTGACATAAATAATTAATAAGTCCTATAAGGCTGACGTATGATTTCAGCAGTATTAAAGATCTCGGAAATATTGCACTTTTTCGCATAAATTTAATTGAATAATATTCTCCTTTTTCTGGGAATAGGATTCTGGTATACTGACATTGATAAACTGTATCAATTACGTAACTATACATAAAAATAGATCCAATCCTACAGTATCCAAACGCGACATGGTTTCTAAAACTTTTCCAGAGCAAAAACTCATACATAAACAATCATCGATTAATGAGCATAATTAATTTCTTCCTACATTAATCCACGAATAAAGTATCCTGGAATGATAAACACAAGCGATGTGGTATCATCATCTACTTAATCCAGAAATCGATATTCCGATAAAAGTTGTGGCATATCGATTAACCTGCATCAGTAGATGGTTAAGTGGATACATAATATTTTTGTCATTTCACTCCAGAAAAGAGAACCATTCATAGGCGTTTCGTAAGCGATAGATTCAGAATTGTCAATTAATGGATGTAACGCACTTTATCGCTGCCCTTAAATTAAATACTGAAGATCAAAAGACTTTCGGAACGGAAAAGTCTATTTATTTTGCCTTTTATAAATTAAAGTTGGAGAAATGAGTTAATGAAACATCATGATTGCTTCAGTATTCCAGTCGCTACTCATTAAGTAACTTGGACAAATCTTCGGAGTCGTTTCAAATTGAGTTTTGAATGAAATTGCTCATTATTGAAGGAGGAAATGTTTAGAAATAACTTTGGACATTTCTCGGTATTGTTTCTAGATATATATATATCTTCATTTCTAAAACCCATTGACTGAAAGGCATTCAAATTAAAAAAAAAAAAAATTATTAAATAAATATTTATCTCCAAAAAATGAAATGAATACTTATCTCAAAATCAATACATTTTCATGCAAATTGTAAACTTAAAATAAATACTTATGCATTAAAATAAAAGAAATTATACAAATAAATCAAACCGTGTATTTGTTAGGGCTGATGTCAAATGGCTGATTTAAAAATAAGTACTCCTATACAATATGTAAGCATATAACTGTAAGCATTTTACCTTCTACACACTGGCAAGAGCGCCCCCTGTGGCGTTCAGAAACAGTCACTAGGTCTCGAGATTCTCACCAAAAAATATAGCGCAATCATGCGCTTCTGTTGAGAAACGTTTGTAAATGCGTATATTTAACGCAACTGGTATTAGTTGCCTATAGACTCTCACCCAGAGAGGAAGTATGTTTCGCTCACTCCTGAGTATAAGATTTTCTGCTTAGAAGAGGAATCCTTCCAAGAATCTGTAATTATCAGTAAAGCTCCAAGTAAGAGGGAATATATTATAATATATATCAAACAATAAAAATGAATAATAAATAATCATGATTATAATACTCCTGGATCAAATAGGCTTTTTAAACAATTTTTAAACAATTTTTTTTTTCTACTATTATATATAATCTTATTTCCCAGAAACGCTTAATGAATACCATTATATATATATATATATATATATAATATTTTTTCTACACTTAGTATTATGCATTTTTTATGCCATTTACATGTATTTACGCTATTACTATTATTTTTCGTTATCATTATTATTTACGTTATTATTTTTATTTTTATGTCTCTTACGTCGCTAGATACATTTAACTTGGATCCAATCACACAGACAACATAAATAATAGGGTTTATAATAATATTCATTGTTAATATCAGACATTATACTTGATGCTATACTTGTTTTTGTATTTAAGCTGTTATAATATATTTCCTCTTTAGTGCAAATTGCTCACCCATAGTCATACTCACATCCACACCCCCTAACCCCCCACACACAGACACATACATAAAAGAAAGATGTAAATCCTAAGTAGTATCTTTTCCATGTTTGTGGCTTCTTAGTAATTTTGTAGCCTTGTAGGGATTCTAGAAACATAGAAAAGAACTACTCTGCATCAAAAGTAAAAATGGTTATTCCATCCTTTTGAAATTGTTTCCATTGTGTATTAGAGGTTACATTTCTTACAATTTATAAAAGAACATGTATTACATTCTTTAGAGATTCCTATTGTATTTTGGTTAATTACATTATATCCTTTATTGAGTTCAGGAAATTATTTGCATGGAAAAATAAAAATATCCTGCTTTAATGAAACTGTTCCTTTTTTTCTCTCTTAGCTAAAATTAGCGCTTTTTTATACTTATTAAAATAATTTATTCATAAAAAACTGAAACAATCTTTTAACAATATTTATCATTTACAAACACACATTATATCAAGTGGCATAAAACCAATCAGGAAATTAGTTGATTGTCTTAGTATAGCTTTTATTATTGCTTAACGAATGTATTCATTCATAAATATAAATTAGTTAATTATTTTTATTGTGGTTTTCAAGAAAATTTTGTAACAAAGAATCTTTGTAATACCACATATTTATTTCATTTAAATAATACTTCGAATCAGTGAAATGGATTAAAGTTAATACCCAAATATTTAACACCAATATATATTTGTTCTTTAAAGTACCTATCTACCGAAATCAAATTAAATTATTTTTCATATATAAATTAAATCTGAATCTGGTGAAATAATTTATAAACGCGATTATTTTAATTAAAGGTAACAATTGATGCATAAATTAGACATTGAAATGGTAATATTTTATGGCGAACCTATAAGTCTATTTATTTTATTATTCTCGAGATAATTTTTAAAAAAGGAATGCATTAAGGAATGCATGCAAGGAATGATTAAATAAAGGATTTGTTTACTTTAAATACATACTGGTTCTTGCAAATTTTCCTTCTTTAATCGTTCAGAGTTTCTTATATAGTATTATTCAAATTGACAATATGCTGACAATCGTTTTTCAGAAAATTCATAAAATTAATTAAACTAAGAATGAAAAATATTAAAAAGGGCTGTATATTGTTCGTTGATATAATTTCTATTCAACAAATTCATATAAAAATTACAAGTTCATTAGTTTTGTTTATAAGAATTTATGCATGGCTTTAAATTAATATAGGCGACAATTTTGTGATAAATTAGTATTGTAAACAATTATTATGATAATAAAAAAATATTCAAATGGAAAATGCTTCGATTCACATTAAAATTGTTTTTAAAAAATAAATGATTATACTACATTTTAAATTATTATTATTTAAAATGAAGGATATTTAATAAATTAAAATATCGACATATTTAAATTCATTACACTTGCAAGAAAAAAATGTAATTCTACATAAATCTTTTTTTTGTCCTTTATGCATTCCTTTTAATAATTCTACTGAAACATTTTCCTGTAACAAGAAATTTCATATTGAAAAAAATGCTTTAAATATTATTTTAAATTATATTATCAACCATTTTCATTTGATTTAATTAACTCTACAAAAATTATCATTAAAAATTTATGCCAATGTTTAAATTATTTATTGAAATGAGATTAATTTATTAGGAGTGTTCAAAAACAAAATTAAGAAATTTCAAATTTGAATTTCTGTTAATGACACAATGTACAGCGACCATTAAAATAATAAAGGAAGTTATAAAATACACTTGTGTCTAACATTTACAAACACAAAAAGCATGTCATATATATAAAATTAATTAACTTAACTACTTAATTTATGGCAAAGGAGTTTTGTAAGCATAAATCTTATACTGTGAAACAAATAAAAGTAGCGCAACAAAATAAACAAAAGATAAACAGTAAGCATATAAGAACAAGAATATCTAAGACAGGATATATCACATTTCAAAATAAATGTGAAAAAAATGTGTCTGTAATCCTTTGGCTACCATGGAGCAAAACTTTTTCACTACAATAAAAATAATACATGTAACTATAAAAATGAAAAAATATAGTCTTTTATTCTTATTCAAAGTTTCTCAATTTATCAACATTTGAACTCAGTAATTTTTTTTGGCAACTTTATAATTTTGGTAAAAACTTTTTGGCAACTTATTATGGAAACACTTCAATGGTTCACGGTTGTCTTTTATAGGGTCAAGAGAAAGTTCTCCAAAATGACATTATCGATTCACCATTATCGAAAGCCTTTATAAGGGTTATATATATATTATTAATAGATAAATTAAAAGGCCTATAAATATAAAAATAAAAGTCATATAATTTTTGTAACTATTTACGCATAAAAAATTACAAAAAAAAAAAAATGCAGTGATATCTTTTACACGAGGGTTTAAATTATAAATTCTGAATACTTTTTACACAGAATATATTTCATTCATACTCTTGTTGTTTGTGATATACATACATCATTCTAATGCACTTTCATACGATTGTTAATTTCAACAGGTGTTTTTACGATTTCACTTGTCAAAAACGTTTTAACAAAGGTTGTTCTCTTTGGGAGGCCTTTCTTCAAATTGTGGTCCTCTTTATGCTGTACTATGAAGAATCTAGTTTTTATATATATATTTTTTTGTTGTCATTTTGTCAACGTTCCTTACTCTATAACAACACCTTTACAACTTAAATGATAGAAGAGTAACATTTCGAAAATTTTCATTGTATAATATAATGAATGTACATTAGCATGTTAGATTAGTTGAGTATAGTATGTTAGTTTAGTTAGTATGTTAGCTTAGTTAACAGGTGGGGTCTGATAACCGAGTGACTAACGCTATGGCGCTCGGTGCTCCAGACGTCGCATTCGAACCCAGGTGTACCATGAATGCTTATAGTAGTTTGACTCCACTTTAAACCGTAGGTCCCTTTCTAATATAACTGTATAGCTGTAGAGATAGAACCTGAGTTGCCCCTTTATAGTTTGGGAATGATGTGGGTGAGAGAAGTTTGACTTCCGTGGGGGTTCCGTGACGCTCTACGGTCATAATGAGACAGGGAAATAAGGCTTAAGGGAATTTCTAACCAAAACAAACAACCTTGCCATCACCGAGATTCGAACCCGAAGCTAGTGGTACCGAGTGCCAGAGTGCTGATCGCTCAGCCATCAGGCCTCTATGTCATTGTCTAATATGTCTGTAGATCAAAGGGCTGACAACCCTACCCCGTAAAAAGAAAACATCTCCTGTTTTGGAATTTGCCAGTAGGCAAACGGCTTAACATGGTGTCAGAGTGTTAGTTAGTTAAAAAGGTTCTCTGAAGTTTAGATTTTCATAGTCATTTTAGCTAATTATTATTTAAATTTTATTAAATTTTTGTTTATTATTATTTCTTAATTTTCCTTCATTTATTATTTTTATGCATGCATACATTTTAATTTTATTTGTTAATTTTTATTTATTTATTTATTCTAGGTTACTTGCAAACCATCCATCGAAGCAAAAGTTTGCAAAATACTACTTTATAGAAATACGTTCTTCAAAAGAAGAAGCCAGGAGATCACAAACATATCCCACAACCCAAAAGAATTCTTTCCCCCAAAAAAAATGTAAACTGCGAATAAAAGGGGTGCTCCTTTTCTACACCATTGAAACATCCGACAGAAATGAGCCGTTATCGAAATACGTCCCGACCAGATTTGAAGCTCGGAAATCATAAACACCGCCAAGAATCTTGACTGGGCACTGCGAAACCGTTTAGGGATGCATAAAATCGGCGATCTCTCGCACAAAAGGGCTCCGAATTCCGCTCAGATAGAGATTTTATGGGGGTAGAGTGGAGATGCCATCGATCCTTCCCAGACCGAGAGGACATTTTCCTGAATTTATAGTGTGGGTGCATACATAAGAAAGTGGCTGATGCACTATTCACTTTTGGGGAATTTTGTTCAGTGGAATTGGGAATTGGGATACAGGTGGATTAAGTTAGAGAGTCAGACTGTGTTGAGAATGAATGAAAGAGCTTTAGGATGCCTTGAAAGATTCTTTAAACCCTATTAATAAAACAATGAAAATAATTCCAAAAATTTATTTAAAATTTTGGGTACGTTAAGTTGAAATTAAACTGTGCAATATGTTATAAGTGATGAATCTTTTTGATAACAAGCTTTTTTTCTTACAAAAATTGTAGTGAATCATTGTTAATCTTTTCATTGAAATGCTAATAATTATAGGCATAATAATTATGTATATTAGTGTGTTAGCTTGAGTATAGTATGTTAGCCTAGTTGAATACAATATAGTAAGAAGAATATTGGGGAATTAGGACACAGGTCACTCTAATTTGGTAAGCATTTCTCCAATCAGTGATCATCTTTATGTTGCATTATGAAGAAGTATGTTTCTCTACATTCTTTCTGCCACCTACTGACCTTCCTCACTCTAGTAACAATAATATTACAAACTTAAAGGACAGTTACTTTGCCTAATATAGTGAATTAATATGCTAGTAGTATATTTGTATATTAGCTTAGTTGAGTATAGTATATTTGTTTAGTTAGTATCATGATAACTAATATTAATTAATATTTTAATTAATTTAATTATTAATAAATTAGTGTTAATATATAATTATTATCATGTTAACTAATCTATGATGCTAACTAAACTAACATACTTTATTCAACTAAGCTTATACGCTATAACATAAGCTAACATACATGTGGAGCCTGATCACCAAGTGACTCGCGATCTGGTGAGCGGTGCCCCAGGTTAGGCATTCGAATGCCAGCTGTGCCATTGATATTTGTAGTGGTTCGAAATCCACTTTAAGCCGTAGGTGCCTGTCTAATACAAATGTAGAGCACAGGGCTGACAATAGTAGTACAAAATAGTTCCTGTTTCGAATAAGCCAGTAGGCAGATGGCCATAGTCCAACGTGGACTGTAGTGCCAGGAAGTTAGTAAATTAGCAGGTTTTCTGAAGAGTAGTTTTGCTAGTCATTTTATCTAATTATTATTTAGATATTATGAAATTTTATTTATTATTATTTATTAATTCTAATTTATTTAATATTTTTATTTATACATAGTTTTTATTTATTTATTTATTTACTCCAGGTTACTTGCAAGTGATCCAACTAAGCAAAAGTTCGAAAAATTCCCACACTCTACAGAAACATGTTCTTTAAAAGAAGCCAGAGATCCCAAACATATCACACAACCCAAAAACACTTTTTTCCCCTCAAAAAATGTAAACTGCGAATAAAAGAGGCGCTCCTTTTCTGCACCATTGAAACATCCGACAGAAATGAGCCGTTATCGGAAATACGTCCTGACCAGATTTGAAGCTCGGAAATCATAAACACCGCCAAGAATCTGACTGGGCGCTGCGAAAAACCGTTTAGGGATGCATAAAATCGGCGATCTCTCACACAAAAGGGCTCAGAATTCCGCAGATAGAGATTTTATGGCGGTAAAGTGTAGATGATCCTTCCCAGACCGAGGACATTCTCTTGAATTTATAGTGAGGGTGCACACATAAGAAAGTGGCTGATTCACTATTCACTTTGGGGAATTTTGTTCACTAGAATAGGGAATTGAAGTCAGTTGGGGGAATTGTTGGAGTCAGGCAATGTCGAGAATGTAATGCAGCGTCAAGATTCTTTACACCCTGCTAGTAAAATAATCAAAACAATTTTTAAAATCTCATTTAAATTTTGGGTAGGCTAGGTAGAAACTAAACAGAGTAATATTTTATTAGTGATCAATCTTTTGATAACAAATTTTCATAGAAAATACTTATCGAATTATTGTTAATGACCGATGACCGAATGACTAGTGTTCGGTGCCACAGATATATTCTAAAAACCAGGCAGTTGCCATAGACGTTTGTAATGGTTTGGAATCCACTTTAAACCGTAGGTCCAGGGATAATATGGCTGTACGGCTGTCAACCGTATCTCGTAAAAAGAAAACATCTCCTGCCTCGATATATATATATATATATATAGAGAGAGAGAGACAGATTATTTATGGAGTCCCAGTGGTACCATGGATATTTGTAGTGGTTCGGAATCCACTTTAAACTGCAGCTGCCAGTCTAATATGACTGTAGACTACCACTTGAAACAAACATCTATTTCGGAACTTACCAAAAAGAAACCGCCCATACACTACGGGCCAACAGATAGATCTGCTGGCCATAGACCAACATGAACGGTGAGTGCCAGGGAGTTAGTTAGTTAGCTAGCAGTTTCTCTGAAGCTTAAATTTGCCTAGTCATTCATCTAATTATTATTCACAGACAAAAAGACATCTTAACTTATTATTATTTATTAATTTTCATTTATTTATTTTTTTAATTTGTATATTTGCTTATTTTTTATTTATTTATTTATTTATTTCAGGTTACTTGTAAGTCATCCATCGAAGCAAAAAGTTCGGAAAATACTACATTCTATAGAAATACGTTCTTTAAAAGCCTCCAGGAGATCCCAAACATATCACATAACGCAAAAGATTTTTTTTCCCACAAAAAAAAAAAAAAAAAAAATGTAAACTGCGAATAAAAGGGGTGCTCCTTTTCTACGCCATTGAAACATCCAACATAAATGACCCGTTATCGGAAATACGTCCCGACCAGATTTGAAGCTCGGAAATCATAAACACCGCCAAGAATCTGAATGGGCGCTACCAAAACCGTTTAGGGATGCATAAAATCGGTGATCTCTCGCACAAAAGGGCTCGGGATTCCGTGCAGATAGAGATTCTATGGCGGTAAAGTGGAGATGCCATCGATACTTCCTAGACAGGGAGGACATTCTCTTGAATTTATAGTGTGGATGCACACATAAGGAAGTGGCCGATACACTATTCACTTTGGGGGAACTTTGTTCAGTGGGATAGGGAATTGGGATGCACGTGGATTAAGTTTGAGTCAGACTGTGTTGAGAATGTATTGTAGCTTTAAGATGTCTTGAAAGATTCTTTAGATCCTGTTAATAAAATAATCAAAATAATTTTCAAAACCTTTTTTAAATCTGAGGGCCACAATGGCCGAGTGGCTAGCGTTTTGGTGCTTGGTATCACAGGTTTCAGGTTCGAGTCCCGGCGGTGCCATGGATGTTTGTAGTGGTTCGGAATCCACTTTAAACCGTAGGTCCCGGTCCTAATAGGATCGTAGAGCGTTGCGGGGGCAATGTTACTCCGCGTCCGTGGCTTCTCTTACACGCGCCCCCTGGGTAATGCAAAGTGAGTAACGTCTGTGCAGCGCTTGCCTTAAGGCATCCAAGACCAAGCTGTCTAAGTGTTTGCCAGCTGCATTAAAACAAAAAAACTTTTTTAAATCTTGAGTACGTTTGGTTGAAACTAACTAAGTGAATATTGTGACTTGATGACCTATTGGCTATCGCTTTGGACGTTCATACTTTAGGCTTCACATTTGAATCCTGATGGTGGCATGATTTTTCTGAGTGGTTCGGAATCCACGTTAAACTGCAGGTCGCTGTCTAGTTAACCTAAATTCTAATTCGCCCAAAGCTAATTAGCCAAAAATGATTTTAGAGCGACAAAGCAAACCTAACACTGCAATATGTTATTAAAGATTGTTAATTTTGATACATAATTTAGAAAGCTCTAACTTAGAAAGCTATTAAGGAATTGTTAATAATCATTTGATTGAAATACTCACAAATTATGAGAAACTGATGTCCGAGTGACTAGTGCTCTGACACTCAGTGCCACAGGTTCTGGGTTTAAAGTCCCGGAGGTGCCAAGGATGTTTCGGCAAGGATTTAGTGGTTCGAAATCCACTTTAAATTGTAGGTGCAGGTCTAATATGACTGTAGAACATATGGTTGATTAATCTATCCCTTCAAACGAAAACATGTCCCACTTCGGTATCTACCAGTAGAGACCGGCCGTAGACTACAGCCAGGCTGATAGACCAGCTTGCCATTTACCAACATGGACTATAGTGTCAGGGAGTTAATTATTTGTATATATTTATTTATCCTAGGTTACTTGCAAACCATCCATCGAAGCAAAAAAAAGTTCGAAAAATACTACACTCTACAGAAAACGTTCTTTAAAAAGAATCCCGGAGATCCCAAACATATCACACAACCCAAAATACTTTTTTCCCCTCAAAAAATTTAAACTGCGAATAAAAGGGGCGCTCCATTTCTACACCATTGAAACATCCTACATAAATGAGCCGTTATCGGAAATACATCCCGACCGGATTTGAAGCTCGGAAATCATAAACACCGCCAAGAATCCGATTGGGCGCTACCAAAACCGTTTACGGATGCATAAAATCGGTGATCTGTCGCACAAAAGGGCTCTGAATTCCGCGCAGATAGAGATTTTATGGCGGTAAAGTGGAGATGACATCGATCCCTTCCCAGACCGGGAGGACATTCTCTTGAATTGATATTGTGGGTGCATACATAAGAAAGTGGCTGATGCACTATTCACTTTTGGGGAATTTTGTTCACTGGAATAGGGAATTGAAGTCAGTTGGGGGAATTAAGTTGGAGTCAGGCAATGTCGGGAGTGTAATGTAGCTTCAAGATTATGTAGCTTCAAGATTCTTTACACCCTGTTAGTAAAACAATCAAAACAATTTTAAAAATCTCATTTAAATTTTGGGTAGGCTAGGTAGAAACTAAACAGAGTAATATATTATTAGTGATCAATCTTTTGATAACAAATTTTTCATAGAAAATTCTTATCGAATTATTGTTAATGACCGATGACCGAATGACTAGTGTTCGGTGCCACAGATATATTCTAAAACCAGGCAGTTGCCATAGACGTTTGTAATGGTTTGGAATCCACTTTAAACCGTAGGTCCAGGGATAATATGGCTGTACGGCTGTCAACCGTATCTCGTAAAAAGAAAACATCTCCTGCCCTCGATATACATATATATATATATAGAGAGAGAGAGAGTGACAGATTATTATGGAGTCCCAGTGGTACCATGGATATTTGTAGTGGTTCGGAATCCACTTTAAACTGCAGCTGCCAGTCTAATATGACTGTAGACTACCACTTGAAACAAACATCTATTTTGGAACTTGCCAAAAGAAACCGCCCATACACTACGGGTCAACCGATAGATTTGCTGGCCATAGACCAACATGAACGGTAGTGCCAGGGAGTTAGTTAGCTAGCAGTTTCTCTGAAGCTTAAATTTGCCTAGTTATTATTTACAGACAAAGACATCTTAACTTATTATTATTTATTAATTTTCATTTATTTATTTTTTAATTTGTATATTTGCTTATTTTTTATTTATTTATTTATTTTAGGTTACTTGCAAGTCATCCATCGAAGCAAAAGTTCGAAAATACGTTCTTTAAAAGCCGCCAGGAGATCCCAAACACATCACACAACCCAAAACACTTTTTTTTTTCCCCTCAAAAATGTAAACTGCGAATAAAAGGGGCGCTCCTTTTCTGCACCATTGAAACATCCGACATAAATGAGCCGTTATCGGAAATACGTCCCGACCAGATTTGAAGCTCGAAAATCATAAACACAGCCAAGAATCTGACTGGGCGCTGCGAAAACCGTTTAGGATGCATAAAATCGGTGATCTCTCGCACAAAAAGGGCTCCGAATTCCGCGCAGATAGAGATTTTATGGCGGTAAAGTGGAGATGCCATCGATCCCTTCCCAGACCGGGAGGACATTCTCTTGAATTGATATTGTGGGTGCATACATAAGAAAGTGGCTGATGCACTATTCACTTTTTGGGGAATTTTGTTCACTGGAATAGGGAATTGGGATACACGGGGATTAGGTTAGAAACAGACTGTGTGGTGAATGCAATGTAGCTTCAGGATGCTTGAAAGAGTATTTAAACCATGGTAATAAAATAATTTTCAAAATCTAGCTTTTAAATTTTGGGTATATTAGGTTGAAACTTAACTGTGTATTATATTATAAATGATCAACCCTTTTGATAACAAATTTTTTTTGAAAATTCGTAATAAATTATTGTTAATCTTAATTGATGTATTAACAATTATGGGGACATGATGTATACTAGTACGTTAGCTTAGTTGAGTATAGCATTTTAGCTTAGTTAGTATGTTAACTTAGTTGAGTATAGTGTATTAGTTTAGTTTATGTTATGTTAGTTTATTTTGAGTATAGTATGTTGGCTTAGTTGAGTATAGCATGTTAGCTTATTTGAGTATAGTATGTTAGCTTAGTTGAGTGTAGTATGTTAGCTTAGTTTGCTATAGTATATTAACTTAATTGAGTATAATATGTTACCTTAGTTGAATATAGTATATTAGCTTAATTGAGTATAGTATGTTAGCTTAGTTGAGTATGTTAGCTTAGTTGTGTATGGTATATTAGCTTAGTTAGTATGTCAGTATGTATATTGCTTAGTTAACAAGGGGAGCCTGATGGCTCGGTGCCTCAGGCTTCGCATTCGAGTCCCAGTTGTGCCCTGAAAGCTTGTAGTGGTTCGAAATCCACTTTAAACCGTAGGTCTCTCTTTCTAACATGACTTTAGAGCGTTTTGCGTAAGACTGACAATCCTATCCTATAAGAATAAAACATCTCCTTTCTCGAAATCTGTCAATCAACAGCACATTGGCTATTAATCGTTGTGATGACAAATGAACTTATGTCAGAAATATTTGTCATTGGAAAAAAATCCAGATTTTAATTCAATTAAATGTATATTATGATGCAATGTTAGCATAATGTTCAATAATACATTAAAATAACATAAATTTATTTCAATTCTTTCGAAAATTAAAAATTTTTTCCTTTAAATAATTATAAATCTTATTTAATTTTTTTATTTAAAGAGATTAAAAATATTAAAAGCAAATATTAATAAATCCGATGTCGAGTCTCAAATGTTTAATATTTTTCTGCATAAATTTTATAGATTACTATTATTATTATTTTTTTCTTCCTAATGCAGCTGGCACGCAGACATGGACGTCTTGATGCCTTAAGGCAGCACTGCACAGACGTTACTCACTTTGCATTACCCAGGGGGCGCGTGTAACTTGATGGCAAGCCACGGAGTAACAATGCCCCCGCAACGCTCTACGATCCTATTTGGACCGGGACCTACGGTTTTAAGTGGATTCCGAACCACTACAACACCCATGGGCAAAGCCGGGATTTGAACCCGATACCTGTGGTACCGAACGCCAGAGCGCTAGTCATTCGGCCATCAGGCCCCAGATTATTTTTGTTACTATTATAATAGATGCAATTTTCTTTAATATCAAATTTGATTGTAATTTGTTTTAGCAATTTGATACAGATAAAAATATAATAAAATTTTATGTTGTATAAAAAAAAACCCTACATACTTAAAAGAAAAGTTTTCATTTATGTATAAAGTTTAAATCGATCGTTAAATATTACAAAAATTCATTTTTTTTCTTCAAAACAATAGGCAACTTGTTGAAATTGCTGTAATGATTTGAACAACTTTGTCGCATAAATGAAATAGATACTTTTATGTCCAATCTATTGATGCTTACAGTACAAATTAATTGACCTTCAGTGCTATCAGTGAATGACTCTACTAAGATAGTTGGGATGCCATTGGCAATATATGCAAATAAGGATTATGAATTTGACTGCTGTTTGAAGGGTATACGTGATTTGAAATCCTTAATAGTGAAACCTAAGTATTCTATTATCTATATGACCACAGATAATTGAATATCATTATTTTCCGTAATATCGTTTACTTCATGAAATGAAGTAATTTCGATTTTTTATGGCAATGATAATAAACTTTTTTTATTTGAAAAAAAAGGAAAAGATATTCAATTTAATACTTTTAAAATGTTATGTTCTAATAAAATTGAGTTAAAGAGTTACTTTAAAGGAATGCAAATGTTTCTCTACGAAGTTGCATTTTCTCCAATGGATTGATGATAGATATGCACACAAATTTCTTAAACAACATGTTATACTTTTTATTGGTAAATGTATACTTCTAGGGGAGAGTGAGCTGAATGGCCCAGGGACTTTGGCGCTCGGTATCACAGGTTTCGGCGGTGTCATGGATGTTTGTAGTGGTTCAGAATCCTCTTTACAGCTAGGTCCCGGTCTAAACTGAACGTAGAGCATTGCGGGGATATTGTTATTCTGCGTCCGTAGCTATCTTCAAGCTACACACGCATTTCCTGGGTAGCTCTAAGTGAGCAACATCTGTGCAGCGCTTGCCTTAAGCCATCAAGGCAATTGCATTAGAAAAAAATGTATACTTATGGTGTTTGGGGCCACAGCGGGTTTGAGCCCAGCGGGGCCATGGATTTTCATAGAGGTTCGGAATCCACTTTTAAACGGTAGGTCCCAGTCTAATACGACTTGGGGTAGACTGGCAACCCTACTCCGTAAAAGTATAAAATTGTATTAGATTCTCTATTTGTTAAAAATTATTTAAAAATTCATTGATGACAAACTGCAAATGTCTGACAGTTTACCTTTCATCATCATCACCAGTGGCGCAACAGCCCCTGGTGGGCCAAGGCCGCCTACTGGCAGATTTCAAGACATGAGACGTTTTCCTTTTTTACGGGATAGGTAAAGTAAAAAGAGTGTAAGTAAGTTTTTGTATGTAAAAGAGTACTTTTTTTAGAACCATTTGTCACATTTAAAAGAAGATCAATCTAGTGCAGCTGAATAGCACCCTTTAGAATATTATGTTTAAATAATATTGAGCGAAAGAGTTACTTTCAAGGAATACAAATGTTTTTATATAGAGTTGCAATTTTCTCCAATAGATTGATGATATATATATGCACATAAATATCTTAAACAACATATATGTTTTTTATTGGTACATGTGGGCATATTATGGCACATTTACAATTTGCCATCAATGAATTTTTGAATACTTTTTTAATAAATTGAGAAAATAGTACAATTTCATGCTTTCTTATAATTACAAGGCACATTTAAAAAAGATTGATTCTTCATGAGTTCTGACTTTCTACACCGGATAAGTCATTTTTAATCATGCGCATTTTTAATCACAATACATGTAAACAACCTGCTCAATATCATTGACCTTCTTGTGATTATGTGATACAGTTACAATGATTTCCGTAATACAATATCCTACTAAATATGAAGTACTGTTCTTTATTCATTCATTTTTTAATGAAAATGAATATAATGATGCTAAAAGTTATTGAGAACTTTGCCCTATATAGAGATGAAATAATGAGAAAGAAAAGTATGGCCATCATAGAGCTGTCCATACTGTCAAAGCGATTTAAAGTATCCTAGTGGACTGCTTGATTATTGACCTTAAAGCGTCCACCTTGAAAGTGATTTTTTGTTTTTTTTTTCTTCATATGACATGTTGACATGTTTTGGCGACAATGAAAAGTCAAAATCATCGATGTCGATTGGCTAAACTCCATCAGAGTATTCTGTGCGTAGAGTGAAGAAAGAATGCCTCATAACCAAAGGGCATACAGATGAATGATGACTATGTGGGAAACTAATCAAGGCATAAAGGAATATGGAATCATAAACGACAAACTTGTTTATGGAATCATAAACGATTTTATGGCTGACTCTTTTTTTTTAAATGCGTGTATATAACTTTTAATTAATTTCTGTTGACATTTTATAGAATGTGATATCTAAATTTCCCTTCAAGGTGAATAAACATCATTGTTTTGTCACGCTCACAATTCAATATTTATATTCTGTTAATATTCATTTATACCTTAAAAATATTGTATTCATGTAGCTTACTAAAACATATAAGCGAAACAAAGAGACGTCTAATTACAATTCTGATTTTGACTTGAAGTCAAATTAATCGTAGATATTTTTTTAAAAATAACTACTAGCTATACACCTTTGTTAAAAAGGAGTGGTTAGTAGTTATTTTAAACAAGCTTTACATATTACGTTATTTTTAACAAGCCTTACAAGACATTTTAAACCAGCCTTCACAAGTATATAGTATACAAGGATTTATACCAGTCCCTGGCATTTAAGGGTGTACCAGTAACAGTGAACCTAGGAGATTAGGAGACATTACATTATAGATAGCAAAATAAATCATTAGGAGACTATTATCAACTATCTTCTTGATTGTCAATAACATGATGTCTGTTTGGATGAACATATATTTGTGAGAAAATATTTTAGACGTGGATTTCATATAAATACATGCATAAAAACCCTTGGACAAGTCCCTTTTGGGATTGGATACTAAAAATCAAACCGATAAAATCTATACTAAAAACACTAAATAAATGAATACATCACGAATTATTTTCTATATTTCATTTAAATAATATTAATTAATTATATTATATATAAAGAAATAAAATTTATAACATAATTTTCGAGGTTATTTTGTGTTTGCAGCAGGCGCCTAAGTTACACTGAAGTCATACAGTCCATGGCTTTCCCAAATCCATGGTAAAGGATTATAATAGTCCCTTGTGCACAAGGATTATTCCAGTAACAATGAACCTTAACACAAATAGGAGACAGTGCATTATAGATTGCAAAATAAGTCATTAGCAGACTATTATCAACTATCTTCTTTTGAAAGAGCCGGGATGTTTATCTAGCAATCACATTACTCATTGTACCCATGAATCCACCCATATCCTTTTAAAAGCTATGATTCAGGGGTGTCGCAAGTCCAAGGTTACTGCAATGAAATAACCCCTCATTAAAAACATCCCCCCCCCACCAGATGACTCAAAAATATCTTTTTTTTAAGACCTAAAAATCCACTTCCGAAACTCAAATCAGGTTTTTGCCATCTTCAAACCAAGCAATTTTCCGAAAAAACGGGTTCTGGCACAACGCACCGTTTTGTCACAAACGAAGCGTTGCGGATTACTAAGATCGTATTCACTATCATGGTAAAAGATCGCGTGTGCTGCGTTTATGACTTCACATCACGAGCACATATGATGATATCCCCCCATAATCTATCCACCCTCGCATGTCATCCCTATCCCCTTCGAATGCACAAGGCCAGTTTCGTCAGGACAGATACGATCGTTCGAATAGCTGCGTGAGGCGATTATTATACCACGTGCATATCCCAATTACCCTTTACCCCTGTAAATAAAACAGTGCAAGAAAAAAAAATCGTTTTGGTTCTCAGAACGATTTTTCATGTGAAAAAATAAATTGTTAATCGATGGAACGTTTAAACAATGGGTAAAGTATGCCGATATTTATTTTTTTTTTTTTTTTTCACGTCTGCATCTCTCAACCTGCATATCCTGAGAGTGGTTTTAATTATGTATGAATCGTTTAGGTGAAAGCCTGCTCATTGATATGAATAAGTAAGTGAAAGGGCAATAAGATGGAACGTAATTAATCTTTTCTTGTGTGGTTTGGGTTAAATATTAAACCTCATTATGCGTTACAGGATTACAGGTTGGGACGAAAATAGCGGTCAGGCATGGATACAGTGATTGCCACTTTAGTAAAAATTAAGGGGATTTAAAAAAATTTAAGTGGGCCGTTATTTTTTTGTTCATGTTGGTAAAAACTCGTGTTAAATATAAGACAAAAATTTATTGGGCAATTTGTTTCTTTTGATGACGGTTACAAAATGAGTAAATTGAGCTATTGATTAAGATTGGGATTAAATTCTTTTTTTTTACTGGCATTACAGTCTTGGACAGGCTTGAGCTTCCTACAACACAACAGCTCTTTTATCTGTCTCATGGGGCCAGCAATCTCTCTTCCAGCTAATAATTTTCAATTGTCTAAGCTCCCCGTATACTCATCCATCCACCTTTCCCTTGGTCTTCCTCTCTTCCTATTTGCATAACGTAACCTTTTAATGATGCCTTCCTCATCTCTCTGCAATATATATGTTCGAACCAGCGGGTTTTTTTATGATTTGATGTATCTCACAATGTTTTATTTTTAATTAGGTGTTCAATTTCTTGTTTGATCTTCAATTCATATATTATTGTCGACATTCTCTCTTTTTGATGATGGTTACAAAATGAGTAAAAAGCTATTGGTTAAGATTGAGATTAAATTTTTCTTACTGGCATTACTGGTCTTGATCCTCCAACACAACAGCTCTCCGTCTGTTTCTCTCTAATGTCAATAATCTCTTCCAGTTAATAATTTTCAGTTGTCTAAGATCCTCTTAGACACTATCCATCCATCTTTTCCCTGGTCTTCCTCTTCCTATTGTTTAAAAATTTTACATAATATAATTATTTTAATCATGTTTCCCTCATCTTTGAGATGAACATGTCCGAGGTAGCGGAATTTTTTGACAAGAATTTCCAAAGAAAATTTTAATTTAAAACTGGGAAACCACATAGATGTGTTTTATAATAGCTCTCAAGCTTTTTGTGTGGGTAATTATTCTCAGATTGCCGTAATTAATTCTTATCATATGTTAGATAATACATTACGACATTGATTTATAATTTTAGCACATCCCGGCATTATATGATATGCAAACTCATCCGAGGATGAAGTATGCTTTAGCGCACCCTGCTCGTGTATGAGTTTCGAGTTTTCGGCCTAGGGAAGCGGGGTCCTTTTCGAATATATAACTATTTGTCTTTAAATGTGTTAAATATTGTAGGTCCCCTAATTTTATGTGTGTTATGCGTGTGTAAATAAAAGCTGTGAGTTCATCGAGAGTGCCTGAAGAATCTCAACCAAATCACACACCCAGTTACAATCTGTTGCACAACCTGCACACTACAGTTTTATAATAAAAACTTTTCATATAAGTATTTATGAAACAACTCTAAATACTCTTAAAATACATCTTTGTTTAAAATGATTAATCCATCTTTTAAACCATAGGTCCCGTCTAACATGACCGTCGACCGTTGGGCGTAGGGCTGACAACCTTACCTTTTGTAAAAGTATCATCTACTGTCTCAGCACCCGCCAGCAGGCAGACGTGTAGGTGTCGAGCCACTATGATAATGATGATGATGAAAATACATTTACAGAAATAAATATAAAACACCAAAAATGATTACTTCTATTATTTTTAATTATCAAGGAATTTTTTTCTACAATTATGCAATAATATGAATTATATTTATTTAACGGTGTTTCATTCAAATGTCTCCATCATCATTTAATTAATATCAATAACCACACTTAATCATTCCCTCCTGGACAAGTAAATGTTTAGGTAACATTCTGTTAATTATCCAAAACCTAATTTGTTTCAACTGACATTCATTTCCCTGGAAGAACTAATTGATGCACAAAAAGTGGCCCTTATTACCCAGCACCCTGAGAGCTCGGGATGACGGCATTTTGTGCAACGCCCCTCACCAACAAGACTTTCTTGCTGGCAAAAACTCTCGTGTGTCTTGGTTTCACGCTTCACGCACCATGTAATCCTAAGTAAAGTCACTGATGCAGCTACTTTGCTGGAGTAAATACAATGAGTAGCGAGCAAAAGAACCCAGTTAAATAACACAACAGTTAGTCACCTGTAGTTGGTCATACCATGATGATTTTTTAAATTCCCACAAATGTGAAGGTTGAGTGGTGTTTTACTGGTGTCCTATTTATTTTAAATATTTTCTCTTCAGAACTTGTTTCAGTGAGTGCTTTGTAATTGTCTTCTGAATGTTTGAGTGTTAATTAAAATTATCTAAATTAATTGTACGGCCATCGTAAGATACGTAATTTATTTTAGATTGTGTAGTTAAATTTAGTTAAGACATCATTAGTGTTAAAGAAATGGCATTTAGATAGTCGCAAGAAGATATGGAAGGATATATTATTTTATAATGACAGTTACAGTTTCGTAGTATGTATTGAAAAAGCCTGGTAAATAATATCAAAAAAACCGTGTATACTATAAGTATGGGCATATCAAGTTTATAGGCTTGAACACCTTCATAAGATTGATGATGGTTAGTGGAGAAGGTGCCTGTTACTCCTGAGGATATTGTTTCCAAATTTCACCGGTATCATCATTGTTCCAATAAAGGGTTGTTTTCCTTACAAAATGATCAACATGCATAGGAAGTTCATGAAACAAATCTGTATGAATGATGTAGGGAAAAATTTATTATAGTATAAAACACCTACTCTTCTTTTATGTATTTTCATTGTGCAGAGGGGGTGTGTCAGCAAGAGGTAGTTAATCAATTCTATTGAGAAGAATGTGATTATGGGTTTGTTATCCCCTTTTGCAGAAACGGGCAAGATAAAGAATGTTTAGAAGGACTAACATACAATTTGGGATAACATTCGTTTCTGTCACCAAGTTGAAATGTTAGTTAAAATTATCTAAATTAAGCTGCAATGTTGCAAAATGTATTTGTGCGACTACCGTAACTTGCGTAATTCATTTAAATTGTAGTTAAATTTAATTAAGACATCATTAGTGTTAAAGAATGGCATTTAGAGATTTCCAAGACGATATGGAATGATATATTATTCTGTAGCGACAGTTACAGTTTCATGGTATGTACTGAAAGAGCTCAATTTGAGGCCTGGTAAATAATATCAAAAACCGTGTATACAGCCAATAATTATGGGCATAATAAATTTGTAGGCTTTGAAAACCTTTCTAAGATTTGCAGAATAGGTGAAGGTATATGTTACTCCCTGAGGATACTGGTACATCAATATTGATCCATCGAAATGTTGTTTCCCTTACAAAAATGGTCATCAAGCACAGCAAGTTCATGAAACAAATCTGTTTTAAATGAAAAAGAAATTTTATTAGAAATATAAAACATTTACTTCTTTCTTTGTGTATTTCTACATTGTACCCGTAGAGCATTGGCAGAAAATTAATCTCTTCTACAGAAAAGAACTTCTTGATTGAACGATGAATGCGAAGAACATTTTAGTATCCTTTTCTTGCAGAGGTAATGTTGATTTAGAAGGGCTAACATACAATTTGACATCATGCGTCTCTGTCAGATTTGAATGTTAGTTAAAATTATCTAAAAAGTAAACAGTAATTTGTTGCAAATTGTGTTTGTGCGACTATCTTAACTTGCGTAATTTACTTAAATTGTGTTGTTAAATTTAATTAAGACATCATTAGTGTTAAAGAATGGCATTTAGAGATTCCAAGAGAAGATATGGAATGATATATTATTCTATAATGACAGTTACAGTTTCATGGGTAGCCGGATAAGACTTACGTACTGAAAGGGCTTTGTTTGAAAGTCTTTTTCATAAGATTGAAGGGGTGAAGTTATGTGTTACTGGTTTCAACATTGATCCATTGCAGAGTTGTTACTTTACAAAATTTTCAACAAGTAAGGCTAGTTCATGAAACAAATCTGTATGAATGTAAGTTAAATTTTATTAGAAATAGAAAATATATCTACTCTTTCTTTTGTGCATTTTCTAAATTAGTATAGCGACTGTTACAGTTTCGTAGAGAATGGATCCGACTTAAGCACTGAAAGAGATCTGTTTTAGCCCTGGTAAATAATATAAAAAACGTATATAATAAGAATGGGCATATTAGGTTGTAAGCTTGAAAGCCTTTCATATTTTGAAGTGGATGGTAAAAGTGTGTGTTACACCTGAGGATATTATATCCGAATTTTACTGGTATCATGTAACAACATTGATCCATTGAAGTGTTGTTTCTTAACAAAAATGGTCAGCATAGCAAGTTCATAAAAACAAATCTATATGAATATGAGATAAATTTTATTAGAATAGAAGTATAAAACACCTACTCTGTATGGTGTTTTATAATTTATTGAAATAAAAAAAATGGCGTTTCTTAATAATAATAAAACATCATTTTTTTAAAGTATAAACACCATAATTTATTTTTATTAGTAAATTATGGTGTTTATACTTAGTAGATGTTTTATACTTCTATTTGAATTATAAAATAAAAAGTGCTAAAAAAGTACGCCTGATGGCCGAGTGACTAACGCTCTGGCGCTTGTGCCACAGTTTTCGAATCTTCGACTCGGCGGTACCATGATGTTTGTAGTAATTCGAAATCCAGGGGTAATTTCGAATTTAAGCGGTAGATCCCGTTTAATAGGACTGTAGAGCATAGGGCTGGCAATCTTACCCAGTAAAAAATCAGCGTCAGGGAGCCGAGCCAGTCTTGGACATAGTGCTCTATCACAGCAGAATCTGCCCCTCCTTTCCTTCCATGGAGACCATGGGATTCTTGAATTGGTCAGATGTTGCTATCTGCTAAGGGGATCAGAAACAACACACAACAGAAGGACTAACATATACAATCCTTGGCAACACCTTTTTCTTCACCAAGTTGACTGGATAGATGATTTTTATAAATTTTTATTTCTAAAAATATATCTTTCTGTTGATTCAATGTTAGGTCTTCTCAGCAGTTGTCCATGCTAAGGTTTTCGATGAACAGAGAACGCAAAAGCAATCATGAAGAGAGAATGCAAAGCAAGTATTCTTTCATATTAAAAACGATCTTAATGGTATCGTTAAATTCTTAAATTTCTTACATGAATGCGTGCAAATAAAAGAATATTCTACAATAATATATTAAGCGTAATGTTTAAACTTTTAGAAAAAAATACAAATTAAAAAAATTCCTTCGGACTTTTCTGGATAAATATAAAAATAAAATAAAATTTTTAAAAATGATTCCTCTAGAATATTTTTCAAGATTAACGCTAACTTCACAGAAACGGACGTACCTTGTTTCAGAGTACCTACGGGGTAAATATACATCGAAAACCTTAACATAATTAAGTTAATATAGTTTAATTTACATTATTGTTCTCATATCGAATTTATATATATAAAAAAAAAAAAGAAAATTTGCCAGCTATTAGGTTAAATAATAAAAAGAAAGATGTAAGTTAAGTTACTCAGGTACAATTAGAGAGATCAACTCTCACAGTCACTTCGAAATTACATGTTTAACTTTTTATTCTTAAGCAAAATTACATTTCAGAAAGCACTGTAAATAAATTCTATTGTCCATTAAGGAAAACTAAGTCAGCCTTAGCTTATCAGCTTATCAATCCTTGCTTCTGATTGGATGACCAGACGTTGACACCCACTTTCCTCTCTTCTGTGGCCTTTATAACTGTTTTTATCCTTTCATTGTCCAAGTTATTTTTGCCTTCACTATAAATTAATAGAAGGTCAACAAAGTTTCTTGTCCTAATAATATACATTTATTTTTTTCTGTGTTTAAGGAAATTACATATTGCAGTTTAC
>BPLR01002093.1:0-70048 GCA_021605095.1 Caerostris extrusa
CCTAATAGGATCTTAGAGCGTTGCGAGGGCATTGTTACTCCGCGTCCGTGGCTTATCTTCGAGTGACACGCGGCCCATTCGTACGTCTGTGCAGCGCTTGCCTTAAGGCAGGGTTGAGCAAACTTTTTCGGTCGCGGGCCAAAAATCGGAAAAAAAAAGTTTGGTGGGCCAAGATAAATTTTTCTAAAATTTAAAAAGAAAAATATACGAGTATTACAATTTAAATATGTTAATGAGATGAATGAAATTGCGATTTCATTTTTAAAAGTTCCTCATATTGAGGTTCCAAGTGAGATGTGCTGATTCTAAGGAACGAGGCTAAATGCCCATTTATCAGTCTATTTCTGCAATAATTCTTTCTAATGTTCATAGTTGAAAACAATTCACATATAAAGCAAACATAGCTTTGACTTCCTGGGGGAGAGATATTCAATTTGGGAAGCTTACTTTCGTTAATGATTTGTAAAACTCTAACTTGTTGGCGCCAATCTACAACTACAACTAACGAACAACTTCCGCTTGTAACGCTTTATCGATCGAAAGCTGTCTGTATTTGCTATTTTTGTAGATTTATGTTTTGTAGAACAAAAATAGAGAAAGTAAAAAGAACATCAGTCCTTTGAAATAAAATGAAGGAAAAAAATATATATAATCGAAGTAGAAAAGGAGATAGATATATATAATATATAAGTAAACATTTTTTTTTTTAATTTACCTCGAACCGACCAATTAAAATTCTATCCGCTGGCCGGATAGAACTTTCCGACGGGCCGTAGTTTTGCCCATCCCTGCCTTAAGGCATCCAAAACAGCTGTCTAAGTGTTTGCCAGCTGCATTAGAAAGAAATAAAAAATTTCCTGTCTAATGTTTTTCTATACAAGCTATCCAACTACAGACCAAAATTGAGCCTCTTTCTTATGGAAGAAAACGCTCTGGCGCTCGGTACCACAGGTTTCGGGTTCGTGTCCCGGCGGTACCATGGATGTTTGTGTGTGGTTCGGAATCCACGCTACATTGTTATTTTGGAGAACTTATAATTCTGCAAATCCATGGATAAAATCACAACCTACCTTTTAAATGTGACGAACGAGCTGTCTACTATCTGTTTTATGTGACCCCTTCGACCATTTTATTTACTTCAAATGCATCCCAAAAATGCTAAAGCTCATAAAGTTAGACTTCTCCCTGCTCTAGATGTTTAACTTCATTTTAACTTTGCATATTAAAATCACTTTTAAATCTGCATCCATTTTCTAAATAAAACGCACCACTAAATCACTTGTGCCTTATTTATAGATAATCTTTCCTACAACACAATAAAACCATATAAATATAGAAATCGGAAAATCGTTATTGCAGTAATAGCTAAAGTGAAATGGGATGCTTATTTTAATACATCGGATTATGAAATTAGATGGAAAATATCCCATAATCATAACAAACTCAATGCGATTCGTGCGCAATGCTAATGCATAATTTAGCAAACGCATTTGTGATGGGAGTTCCTCAAACCCAGTTGCCAATGAAATCCAGAAATTGGAGCAAAAAATGAAAGTCGATGCGAACTCCCACGGTGGCGACACTTATCCAGTTTTTCGAACCACTTCCTGTTTGATTTCAGCCATTGTGGATTAAAATAACTTAATAAACAGAGATTCGCCAAAATTCGCCAAATTCGAAAATACTCCTCAAATAATTGGCGATATTCAGAGCCAAAATTGTTCTATAATAATTTATAGGAATTTTTTTCATATTATTTGTAAGATTAGTTTATAAAACGTTGATAAAATATGAATATTAAAATACTTTTGCAGGAATACTTTTGTGAATGTTTGGCAAAAATTTACGAAAAAAAGGCTTTTTTTGGTTTTGATATTCATAAAATATGAACATTAAAATATATACAGGAATACTTTTATGAATATTTGGCGAAAATTGAAAAAAAAAAATGCATTTTTGGTTTTGATATTGACATATGAACATTAAAATATATGTAGGAATCTTTTGTGAATATTTGGCAAAAATTGACAAAAAGAAAATGCATTTTTAGTTTTGATATTGACGAAATATGAAATATATACAGGAATAATACATTAAAATATAATTAAAATATATACAGGAATACTTTTGTGAATATTTGGCGGAAATTGACAAAAAAGTGTATTTCTTTTGGTCTACTGCAATATTTCTGTAACACATATTACATTGATTATCATACGTGTAGAAAAACATACAATATGCTTCAATTGAACTCAAAAATTTATACTATTCAAAAGTATAACTGAATGGTACAGCCGAATGGCCGTGTGACTAGCGCTCGGTGCCACAAGTTGTGGGTTCGAGTCTCGGCTGTGCTATGGATGTTTGTACTAGTTCTGAATCCAGTTTAAACCGCAGATCTCAGTCTCATTTGACTCACACCACATCCCTGTGCCTAGAGCTGACGTCACTATACACTTTGGAAATGATGTGTGTGAGAAGTGTGACTGAGTTCCATGACGCTCTACAGTCATATGAGACCGGGACGTACTGATTAAAGTGGATTCCGAACCACTACAAACAACATAACACTCTCAGCACTCGAACCCGAAGGCTGTGGTACCGAGCGCATGAGAGCTAGTCACTCAGGCCGTTCAGGCTTCGGATTCGAGTCAACCACCCAACGCGCTGTTCAAAACGCGCTGGTCTGAAGAATCCATGACAAATCGTCTGCCTGCCCCTCCTACGATCCCGGCCCAAATATTCGTCTGTTTATACATGCCCGTGTGAACTCCCAGAGGAACGTCTCATCAGAGAAATCATTCATCTGGAGACCTACGGCTTAAAGTGGATTCAAATCACTATAATCATCCATGGCACCGTCGGGATTAGTACCCGAAACCTGTGACAACGAGAACCAGAGCGTTAGTCAATCGGCCATAAGGCCCCTTATATGTTGTTGTTCTTGTTCTAATGCAGCTGGCAAGACAGAGGCAGTTAAAAATTTAAGCCATAAGCAAGGGCTGCACCGAGGTTTCTCATTAGCACTACCCAGGGACACGTGTAGTTTGAAGATAGGCTACGGTCGAGTAATACTATCCCTGAAGATCTACGATCCTATTATATATCCTATTCCCTCCTCTACGATCATATTAGACCGGGATCTACGGTTTAAAGTGGATTCCGAACCATTATAAGCACCCGTGGCACCGCTGGGTCTCAAACCCGTAGCCTGTACCGAGCGCCAGAGACCTAGCCACTCGGCCATTCTCCCCAGTGTGTGTTAAATATTTTCTTTAAAATTGTAATTGTGGTACTTGTGCGCATCAAAATTAAAGGGGTTATTGGATTTGGGGCTTGATTTGTTGACACCCAATTGAAGCTGCATAAACAAACGACGACACGTCTACTACAAAATTAATTTGGTATCCCAGGCTTCAGTTTCGAATCCCTGGCGTTGCCGGGGATATTTGTGAGTGGGTTGGAATCCACTTTAAACTGTACAGACCGGTCTGTTTAGCCCTCGTGTGCACAAGATGATGGTAGAACAACAAACCAAACTACAAAATTCAAACAACAAAATAAATAATTTTTTTCATGAGCTAAATGGGAATATGTAAAGAGTTAATGAGCTCCCATGAGACCGCAACCTCAGAGAACTTTCTCCCCAACCACCCAAGGCGCTGCTCCAAACAGGTCGTAATTCTGAGACGGACTGTCATGGTGGAACAGGTCCGAAAGAATCCGGGACAATCGTCTGCCTGCCCCTCCGACGATCCCCGCCCAAACATTCGTCTGTTTATAAATGCACGTGGATCTCCCAGAAAAACATCTCATGAGAGAAATCGTTCATCTGGGGACGTTTTTGATTTATTGCCATGTTTACGTAAGCTGTTCAAGCGAAAACAAATTCGAATCACATTCTTTATAAAATGGAAATGGTGTGTGAAAAAAAAAAAAAAAAAAAATCAAAACAAGTAATATAAAAAAAAAAAATTTAAAAGTCAATTCCTTCTTTTTTTTCACTCTATTGAAGAAAGTCCTTTATAAATCATTTTCATTTATTTTTTTAAGCCATCTATGGGTAGATATATGCAACTTAAATCTGAAAAAAAAAAAACTAAAATTGATTAATTAACTTTAATGAATGAATTAATATTTGAAAAAACTGTATTAACATCCAGTGTCATCCACTACAAGTTAAAAAAAAATGTATTTGAACTGGAGTGGATGAATAAAAGTATTTTATGAACGATTGAAAATGTGAACAAGATATATATATTGAGAGTGTGAGCTAATAGAAGGAAATGAAAAAAAAAAAAAAAAAAAAAAAATCAACTCCAACAAATATTTGTCCTAACAATTGCAGTTTAAAAGTGTAAAGTTTTCTGACATATCTTTCTGAATGAATTTTTTTAGAATTCTTGCCGAGTCGGTTTAACAAAATTGAAAGAACTATAGTGATTTGTATAACACATAATGATTTCATAAATGATTACGCTTTATTTTATTGAGCAACCCCCATCCCAAGACAAAAAGATACTGTGTGCGTCTCAGCCGGTCACACCTCAAAGTTTGGCCGATCTTTTGAAAGAAAATTTACGCATAATTTCTTGGTTTTATTTTTCAATTCCTTCTATTAGCTCACACTCTCCCTATATATATCTTGTTCAAATTTTCAATCGTCCATAAAATACTTTTTATTCATCCATTCACGTTCAAATAAATTTTTCAACTTGTAGTGGAGGACACTGGAGGTTAATACAGTTTTTCAAATATTAATTCATTCATTAAATTTAATTCATTCATTTTAGTTTTTATTAGATTTAAGTTGCATATATTTACCAATAGATGGCGCCAGATAAAATTAAAAAAAAAAATGAATGAAAATTATTTATAAAGGACTTTCTTCCATAGAGTGAAAAAAAGTAGGAATTGGCTTAAAATTTTTTTTATATTACTTGTTTATCATGGAGCTGCATCTTAACCAGTGATTAAAAATGTTCTATATTTTTATAACCTTCCCTAACCCAATAGAAATCTTACTATTCACAAAAAATAATTATTATTTTAATAGATTTTAAACAATAATGAATAGCCCGGAAGCTGGCGAGAATTTACAGAATTATAAGATAATTTTCTCTTCGTTATTCAATTATAATAAAATTCGTCTGATCAATTATTAAATTTTCACAATGGAAATATGTTCGATAAACATCTTCTTTCCTCCTCGTGTGAGATATAGGGCCGCATTTGTAAACAAAAAAAATATAACCCTACTTTCTGGAAGAAAATTAATCACCAATTGTTGATACTACTGTTTGTTCTTAGATCGCTATCCACAAAATCATATCATCGCTAGATTAATGCTTTTTTACTTTGTGAAACAATGTTATGTTTTTGTTTGAAGGAAATGTCTGGTATGGTAATATTTATTCAACAGCGAATGTAGCTTTCAATTGAATTAAACTGCGGTGTCCAAAATGATTGAATTTCAGATAATCTCCAGGAAAAATGAATCGTGACTTTTTTACCACTTAAGAATCAGGTGATCACGAGGGTAAGCTGAAAAGTTCTCGGCAGGACAATGAAAGACTCTGACTTTCAATTAAATAAATTAATAGTTTAAAAAACTAAAAAAACACGCTTTTAGAGTTAATCAAACTAAAAAGTAAAAAATAATGGTTAACATAAGAATAAAATGACTGATGAGAAAATGAATGTCACTGTTCTAAAAGCGTGGGGTGCTCGATATCAATCGTTATAATTTTCACTAGTTTCATTCCGAAATGCAGAGTTAGTTTTTAAAATGTCATACAAAGCACCCCACACTTTTAGAACAGTGACATTCATTTTCGTCAGTCATTTTATTCATATGTTAACAATTATTTTTTACTTTTTAGTTTGATTAACTCTAAAAGCGTGTTTTTTTAAACTATAATATTTAAATGAGATCTCGGTACGGAGGACTGGAACTCTAGTTGTTACAATAATTTAATTGTGAGTAAAACAAAGGCTAAATGCGAATAGGTCGAGCCAGCCAGGATTCGAACAGGGAATCTCCCGATCCGTAGTCAGGTGCGTTATCCGTTGAGCAACTACCCCAAATCCCGCAGTTTTCCCATCGCCAACGCACCCTTGTGCACAGGTGCGTTGTCCTGGTGAAAGGGGACTTTTTTCTCCTTTAATCCAGGTCTCTTCTCGTGAATTTTGGCATCCAGCTGGTCAAGAAGGCTGGAGTAATATTCGCATGTCATTGTTTCGACTTTCGCAAGGTAATCAATTAAAAGGAACCCTTTCGCATCCCCAAACACCTGCTAGTTTCGTCTCCCAGAGAATTCTGAGTAAATTTGAGAATCAAAAGCCACTTGATTATTGTTCATACGGGAAGATCAGTTTTCTTAGATAGAACAACAGGGATTTATATATTTGCATAAAATATTTTTATAGTTTTTTTATTTAATAGAGAGTTTTGCATAACGTTTTTATCGTCCGATATTTTTCATCCCTAGCACGCATGCTCATAGGAAATTGCGCATGCGTATCTCTAAAAAATGTTTCCTATGAGCTAGGGATGAAAAAATATCGGACGATAAAAACGTTACGCAAAAACTCTCTAATATCTCCACTCGTAATTTATCCAAAAGTAATGGCTTATACTGAGAGAACCTGCACATGATCATTTATGAAAACTGTCGATAGATTTCAGTTAAGGTTATGCAAACATTCATGACAGTGTTGAGTCAAGCATTCACGATAGTGTTTGGTTAAGCATTCATGGCAATTCTGGAACTAGCGTTCATGTAAGTGTTGGTTTGAGCTTTCTTGGCAATGACAGACCGACCATTCATGATAATTGCTGGACTAATTCATAACAGTGTTTGGTTGAGCATCCCAAGTAGTGCTGCACCGAGCATTCATGATAGTGCTGAAACAAAAATTTGGGATAGTGTTGGGCTAAGCATTCCTGATAGTATTTAGCTAATCATTCATGAAATCAATTCATCATATTCAATATTCATCCTTCGTGATTAGATTCAACATTTTTGACAGTGCTAGATAGACCATTTATGACAGTGACCGACTTAGTATTCATGACAGTGTTGGATAAAGCATTTATTCAGTGTTTGGTTACATATTCCTAACAGTGATACACCTAGAATTCATTGAAGTCTTTTATGAAAGCTCAATAGATAATACTAAGCAGTAAATAACAGAAAAGATGTTTACAATCGATATTCCCTTCATTTATTTCATTAATAATTTTAACATTTTTATGTTAAAAAAAATCAGGGCCTGAATGGCCGAGTGGCGAGCGTTCTGGCGCTCGGTACAACAGGTTTCGGGTTCGAGTCCGGGCGGTGCCATGGTTGTGTGTAGTGGTTCGAATCCACTTTAAACACCGTAGGTCCCGGTCCTAATAGGATCGTAGAGCGTTACAGGGGGCATTGTTACTCCGCGTCCGTATCTCTAAGTTACACGCGCCCCCTGGGTAATGTAAAGTGAGTAACGTCTGTGCAGCGTCTTGCCTTAAGGCATCCAAGACCAAGCTGTTTAAGTGTTTGCCAGCTGCATTAGAACAAAAAAAAAAAAAAAAAAAATGTTAAAAAATCGACTCTGATCGGATCGGGGTCTAAACACATGATATACATGGATGGTTACGTAAAACCAGTTTACAATTTGTTAGTGTACATAAAAAATTACATAAAAATGAGGCCATTGAAACTGAGAAGCATGACAAGAAAAAAAATTAATTTCGGTAAAAGAAATTCATTAACATAGTATAAATTCTAATGTCTTTTGCTATCTCCTCTATTACATCGTTTATATCAATTTAAATATTTTGATGTATATTTATTAAAATTAAACCAGGGAACAAATTCATGGGCGATAATAAAATTGACACTGGTAAAAAAACACTGATTCAGTGAAATACTAAATATTCAACAAAAAAATAAAAGTGGGAAGTTGCCATAAATTTGAACACTTACACATCTTTCACTTTTGAGTTTGATGGAGGGTGCTGAAATCCGTCAGTCCCCTACTAGGTGCTCCCTAGACCAGTTTGGGAGCGTGTGGTAAAACAAGCAACTAGGTAGCAAGACAACAGAACAGATATTTGAATCTGTGATTGTATGAGTCACAGCGGCAACTTTCAGAAACGAGGATACACGATGGCGATTGTGTTCCATGAGCAATTGGAAGTCCACCCAAAGGTACTACGTCCTCACACCCAACAATTAGAATAGTCTAGACCAGGGATGGGCAAACGTTTCCGGTCGTGGGCCAAAAATCGAAAAAAAGTTTGGCTGGACAAGATAATTTTTCTAAAATTTTAAAAACAATATACAAGCATTACAATTTAAATATGTTAATGAGATGAATGTAATTGCGATTTCATTTTTAGAAGTTCCTTCTATTGAGGTTCGAAGTGAGATGTACTGATTCTAAGCAACGAGGGTGAATGCTTCTCTGTCAGTCTATTTCTGAAATAATTCTTTCCAAGGCTCATAGTTGAAAACACTTGTTCACATATATAAGATGAAGCAAACATAGCACTGATTTTCTGTGAATGAGATATTAAATTTGGGAAGCTTACTTCGATAATGATTTGTAAAACTCTAACTTGTTGGCGCCAATCTACAGCTATAACTAACAAAGAAGTTCCGCTTTTAACACTTTACCGATTGAAAGCTGTCTGTGCTTGCTTTATTTCCGTCCATTTATTTTTTGTAGAACAAAAGTAGAGAAAGTAAAAGATCACCAGTCTTTTGAAAAAAAAGGAAGAAAAAAATAACATTTAATCAAAGTAAAAATGGAGATGGATATATAATATATAAATATTTCTTTTATTTTGCCTGGGACCGACAAATCAAAATTCTATCCGCGGGCCGGTTAGAATTTAGTATAGTTTGCCCATCCCTGGTCTAGACGCACCTACATGGATCACCTGGTCTCAGAGGAATTTAAATAAAAATGGTCATGCTAACCCAAATCCATTCCCTCTCTTTGCGCGAAGGATAGTAATTCGAATGAAATTAATGACGCAAACCACTTAAAACCGACTTTACATAACCCTCCATGTGTGTCATTTGTCTGGAACCCGCTCTGACCAGAGTCATAAATGGGGTCCGAGAGACCCCATTTATGACCAGATGTCATTCTCAGCCAGAGATAACGTGACTTGTTTCTAGAAGTCAAACTTTGACTCTGCGAGAAAATCGTCTCGTAGTCCACTCGACTCCCAGATACGTAGGATTTACAACCAGTTATGTTATAATGTACGTTAAAAACCTCTGACATCTGTTTAATTGTCGCATTTGGTTATTCTATTCATTTGTATGAGACTTGCCACTTTATTGACTCCTTTACACAGAAAATAAAGTTAAATAGATTCTATGTAAGCTTGTGTCGAAACCTTTGTGAAAGCAGGACCTTGAGGACCTTCACAGATACCCAAGAATTACAACCCGTTAGGTTATAATATAAATCAAAAAGCTGTTACATTGCATGTACAGGGGGCAGCCTGCGAGTAGAAAACACGTGCAATGTTGCAAGACACTCCATGGATCTGACTCCGTGATTGCAAGAGATTGGCGTGCCATAGAGCTCTTGGGGCGATGGCTTTGGTCTTTACTACTTTTACTGTGTTTTGATGGTTTTTCGTTCTTTCTTTGTTGTATTTGTTTATATGTATTCACTCCCCGCCATAGAAAATAAAAAAACATCTACAGGACGATTATAAAAAAATCACTGGATATGTGAGCCGCCGGCTACCAAACCGTTCATAGAAACTAAACAAAAATTTTGGTTTAAGTTATTTTGAGGTATGCGCTCAAGAATCATATGAAAAACAACAGTTAAAGTCTAACAATTACGGTTACAGTGACACTATTTTGAACATTTCAAATGGAAATATCTGCTTTTTTAATTGGAATGTGATCTCAGTGGTGAAAACCATCAATAGCGTTGGAACGGCACTTGTAGCACGAAATTCTCCTGGGGGGGGGACCTGATGCCCAAGTGGCTGGCTCTCCGTACCACAGATTTCGGGTTCAGGACCCGGCGGAGTCCTGGTTTTATGCAGTAGGTCGCGGTCTAACAGGATCGTGGAGCGTTGCGGAGGTAGTGTGATTTTCGTCCGTAGCCTACCTTCGAGCTTCACTTGCCTCCTGGGTAGTGCTAAGTGAGTAACAGTGATGCAGCCCTTGCTTATGGCATAAAGATGAACTGCCTCTGTATTGCCAGCTGCATTAGAACAGCGAAACTCGCCGGCGCTAGACATACCAAGAAGAAAATAAAAAACAACTGTGGCCCTCACCAGAGCACGGCTCTGATGCCACCCTTCTGAAACTACCTCGAAAAGGCAAGAAGTGAACGAGGCATACAGGTACATATTTGTTTATATGTATGCACTCCCCGCCATAGAAAATAAAAACATCTACAGGACGATTATAAAAAAAACATCTACAGGACGATTATAAAAAAAAATCACTGGATATCTGAGCCGCCAGCTATCATACCGTTCATAGAAACTGAACAAAATGTTGGTTTAAGTTATCGTCACAGTTAAAACGTCTACAGTAAGTACATCTTCAGTGTAAGACACTTTCATGACCGACTTAGTCACACTAGGTGAAAGAAAGGCACTGAGAAATGCCTGCCGCATATCGTGCTTTCTTGTTCTCTGTACAACATGCCTCTTGCGGGGAAACAACGACGGAAATTGCAAAGAATTATTACCTGAATGGACAAGATGCAGCAGAGGCATTGCGTGTCTACCCAAAAAACCAGGTGCGACGCCGTGGACCATGTACTGCATTAGCTGTTCGATACTTGATAGGCAAATGTGAAGAAACTGGTTGAGACCTGGAAGATATTCCTTTCTTGTCGAGATTATGGCAGAAGTCCATGAGACCATAAGCAAAGGCCGCCTTGCAAGTGCAGGTGTTGTTTCACGCGTTCTGCAGTAAAAGTAAAAAAAGGGCTAAAGCTGTATGTTTTTAAATTAGATAACATGATGATTAAACCAAAGGGAATAAAGGCTAAATTATGACTGGACTAATACAATGATTAAATTAGATAACACAATGAATAAATTTGTATTATTTTCATTCTAATTTACGACTATGTATTTGCAAATTTTCTAAATACAATTGACGATGATACAAAAAGAGTATTTTCATACTTGGATTAGATTCATTTTAAATCAAAATTGTAGCTTTTATAAAAATAATTTAATTTTAAATTAAAAAATCAAAAAGAACTTATAACTTTCGAGACACTTTTAATTAAAACCATGTTTATACATAGTTGATCATTTGATACTCACAAATATATGACGTATTATATATGACATAGTTTCTAAACAAAATAAGGAAATAAACATGTCATATTGATCTGTCAATCTTATTTTCCCTTCATAAAAAATAAAAAAGTTTAATATAATAACCTAATATAAAAAACACGCATTGAATATATCATTGACCCTGTAAGCAAACGCATCTTTTAATTAATACCCATAGATTTATGAAAGTAATCCGTTTTGATTTTTAAGAACAAAAGCAAATCTAAAATAATCGACCATCTAATGTTAAATATACCTTTCTTACAAAAATGAAAGAAGATTTTTGTATTCACACGTCATTCTTTTTTATTATTAAAGCACGAACAACTAAAAGGAAATCAACAACTCACAACTATAATTCAATAGAAACCTTGACAAACAATATTATTAAGTTATCGATTACACTTTGTTCAAAAATCGTCAACAAGTTTTTTTTTTTATTTTGTGTTCAATTTTTTATATCATCGATTATTTTGATTTTTTTCTAAATCTATCACTATCACTAAATTAACACTATGACTAAATTAAATAACACTATGACTAAATTAAGTAACACTGTTGAGTAAACTAAAAGTTAAAAAAAAAAGCTAAATTATGACAGAATTAATACTATGCCGAAATTAGATAACACTATGGCTAAACTAAAGGTAAAACAAGGCTGAACTATGAATAAATTAGTTAACATGGTGACTAAACCAAAGGGAATAAAGGCTAAATTATTACTGGACTAATACTAGGACTAAATTAGAGAATACTATGAATAAATTTGCATTCTTTCCATTCGAAGTCACGACTATGTATTTGTCAATTCTCTAAAACCAATTGACAATGATGTAAAATAATCTTATGGTGCCACAGGGTTTGGGTCCGAGTCCCGGCGGTGCCATGGATGTTTGTAGTGGTTCGGAATCTACTTTAAATCGTAGCTCCTGTCTAATAGGATCGCAGAGCGTTGTCTTTGAGGTTGAGTCGGTCTTCAGCCCTCGTGGTTCTTCGCTATGGGAAGCTGCATATTATCCATAGCCATAGACGTCGCCTGCGACGGAGTGTCTTGGACCTGGTGTAGGTTTTACTATACCAGGGGATTTATGCAACAACAACAAAACAATCTTATTTATAGTTTAATATTAAAAACAGAATTGTATTTTCTATAAAAATCAAAGGAATTTAATTTTAAATTAAAAAAATCAAAAAAATTTATAACTTATAAGAAATTTTTCAATTAAAAAAAATGTCTACAAATAGTTGATCATTCGATATTCACAAATATATGACGTCATACACATAGTATATATGACATAGTTTCTGAACATAAACAAGGAAATAAACATGTTATATCTGTCAATCTTAATTTTCCTTCATTTTTTGAAAATGAAAATAAGTTTAATATTAGAAAAAGCTTGATATAATAACCTGCTATAAAAAATATTGATCTTATAAACAAACGCATCTTTTTTAATTAATACCCATAGACTTATGAATGCAATCCGTTTTGATTTGTAAGAACAAAAGAAATCTAAAATAATTGACCATCTAATGCTAAATATACCTTCCTTACAAAAATGAATGAAGATTTTTTTTTATTCACACGCCAATCTCTCTATTATTAAAGCAGGAACTACTACTAAAAGAAATTAACAACTCACAACTTACCCTTACAATTACAACCTTCCCTTACAATTCAATAGAAACCTTGACCAACAATATTATTAAGCTATCAATAACACTTTATTCAAAAATCGTCAGCCATTTTTTTTTATTTTGCTCTGTGTTTAATTCTTTTTTTATATCATCGATTATTTTGATTTCTTTTTCTAAATCGATTATGGTCAAAACAAGGATTGATGTCAACGAACCTATTGGGCAAAATGAAATCAAAAACTAGTCAACCTACTTTATTTAAAGAAACCTTTTCTTTTCTATGAAGGCAAAATAAAAAACAAAGCCGTAAGAACCTGTTCTGCAACCTACGCTGACCTCTGAAGCGATGGCGGGGATTTGCGGTTGTTATTGTTATTTTTCTCTTTATTTATTTATTTTTTTTGTGGTAGAAAGATCGTTTGGCTGTAGCCGTGTGCAGCTGTGCATTATATTCTATTATTTTTGTATACATGCATCCACTCTTAAGTATACGAGGCGAACAACCTTAAATGTGTGCGGAAAATAAGAAAAATAATCTCAGAAAAAAATAAAATTTCAAAATGTTATCTGTCTGTAATTGGTCGGTATATCCTTCTACGAAGAGGATAAATTTGACTCAATGGTCAAATTTAAAAAAAAAAATTGTGAGAATCGAAAATACCCTGGAATAATTTGAAATTTCACAAAAGATGTATTAAATTGTTTATCATTTTGTAGCACAAAAATTTATCAAATTAGGGGTAGGCACTTAGTTACTAGGTAGGATTATCAACACTACGCCCAATGCTCTGTAGTCATATTAGACCGGCAATAATATGTTAGACGATAATTAATATTAACAGTCGTAGTATAATAAGACAAATACTGTTACGACAAGTTTGTTTTAATTCTGGATAAGATGATTATTAATATTACGACTAAGGTTTAAAGTGGATTCGAACCCCCTACAAACATCCATGGCACCCCCCAAGACTCGAACCCGAAACCTGTGGCACCGAGCGCCAGAGCACTAGTCACTCGGCCATCAAGTCCCTATCGTAGATATTATACTCTAAAATAACATGCATGGTAATTCTGAAGTGCAGTTTATTCCCCAATGCAATATAAGTTCTCGTTTCCTCTGTAAGGCAAGTGAACATATTGACATGTCACCTACAAATAAATGGCAGAGTGACCCTGAAAATGACCAGTCGTCCCTCCAGATCTGTCGCTCACTGTTGACATTGTCATAAAGTCACGTGACTGTTGTATTATCACGTGAGGATTATCTTTGTCCCCCCCCGATGCACGCTCTATTTTATTACTACTCTATGATCCTACCTTTATTAAGAGACCAGATGGCTAGCGCTCTGTCCTTTAATACCACAAGCTTCAGGTTCGAACCCTGGCGGTTGCATGGATTTTTGTGAGTGACTCGGAATCCACTTTAAACTGTAGATCCCCAGTCTAATTAGCCTAAAAGTGCAAATGACCGTAGAGCGACACACTAAACTATATGAATGCTATATGGGTGCTCCATCACATCAGAAGCTACCTCTGCATTTCCGTCTAATATGAATGTATGGTTTCGGTCAGATCTAATATGACTGTAGAGCTTTCTTCAGCGACTGGGAGCCCAAAGAAAGGTACTCCATCCCAACACAACATCCTCCTTCCATGAGACCACACGGGTTCTCGTGTTGCTGCCTAGCAAGTGGGACAGAAACAACAACAAAACATGGCGGGTTGTCGTCGCTTTGTATGCTGGATTGGATTCCGAATGAAGGGTTCTTGGTTCGAACCGGAAATAAAGTATTCGTGTATGTGTATGATAAATTTTAAAAGTAAAAAATTTTCTCTTTAATCTTGTGGAAAGGGTGAAGAAATTTCGAACTTAGGGAGGAGGGAAGTGTATTTGTTCTAAAATTGTGTTGGAATAATTTAACTTCTGTGTAGCCAGTCCTTCACAATGCGCGGTTTGATGGTCAGATGGCTATCAAACTGGATATCAGAAAGGGTTGTCAATGGCTATCAAACAAAGTACCAGATGGCCTTTGGTGCTTCAGGTTTGAAACAGGATGATGGGGTTTGTGAATGATTCGAAATCCAACTAAACTCTAAACTTAGTAACTAGCATTTTAATGAAATTATATTTTTTTCTGGGTATTATGTAATGTAGTTGCAGGTTGGGCAATCAGATTGTAACTGGGGTTGAGATACTTGAGATACAGGGTGGAAAATTAACAGATTTATTTACACAGTACAAACACTACACACATACATACATGATCAGTTGTGCAACAGCCCCCATGGTGGGCCAAGGCCGTCAGCCTGCTGGCAGATTTCGAGATAGGAGATGTTTTCCTTTACGGGATAGGGTTGTTAGCCTGACGCCCAACAGTCTACAGTCATATTAGACCAGGACCTACGGTTTAAAGTGGATTACGAACCACTACAAACATCCATGGCACCGTCAAGACTGGAATTCGAAACCTGTAGCACCGAGCGGCAGAGCGCTAGGCACTCGGCCCTTCAAGCATCAACCTATACACATACAATTAGAGATATGCCCCAATATTTAACATATTTAAAAAGACAAATAATTATAAATTCATAGAAGGATTCTACTTCTAAGCCGAAAACCGGATACTCAGCTACGCGCGGGGGCGTGAAATATGCTTCCTCTACAAGTTAGGGAGTTTTAGGCCAATTAATGTACTAGGAGGCGCAAAATATAATTCTTCTCAGGATGAGAAACTATAAATAAAAAGGTTTCTCAGGGGGAGCACTGGTTGCGCTGTACTTCCATTCAGGTGAAAGTCTCGGGGCCAACTGACCGTTTCTCCTGAACGCCAAAGGGAGGAGTTCTTCGGAATGTGTAAGAGGAAACATGGTTACAGTAGCCATTAAAAATTCAATATTTTATATCTTAGTTGAATTTACGAATAAATAATAAGGATTTTTAATGCGTTTTGTTTTTATATGGAAATATATCCATATAAAATAAAAGTTTTAAATAAGGTTTATCGAAAAATATGTACACAAAATGACCGTAGAGCAACAAACCAAAACCTCCTACCTCAAGAATCTTTCAACCATCCTCTACGTCACATATTTAAATTTTCCAAATTAAAATTTTCCAAATTTTCCGTTTAAAAATTGCACGGAAAATCGTAACGCTCCATTCCTGAATCGGCGGCCTGATGGCTAACTGGCTAGCACTCTGGCCGTTGGTACCAAAGGCTTCAAGTTCGAATACTGGCTTTGGCATGGAGGTTTGCGAGAGGTTCGGAATCCACTTTAAACTTTAGGTCCCAGTCTAAATAACCCAAAGTGTGCACAAAATGACCGTAGAGCGACAAACCAAACCAATCAAACCTCCCTCAAGAATCTTTCAACCATTCTCACATGATGGTATATTTAGATTTCAAAAATTATTTATTTTGAAGTGATTAACATATCAATATTGGTCGCGAAAACGTAACGCTCCAATCCTGAATGGGCTACCGATTTACATAGAGGTTGTTTTTACGTCAAAAATGAATGGTTAATTTTGCTTTACAGTGCTAGTTAACACGAAGCTGTGGTCCTCTTACTAATTCACGAAAGCCATTAACCATTCATGCCATGAAGGAAATGAACTCGTCGAAACGCAATGGACTCTTCCATTCCATTAGTGTCTGGTTCGCTCCTCGACACCTAAACTTCGTAAAGGCAATGTAGTGAAAAGCACTGTATTAAAAATACATATGTGTTCATCCCTATATTCTAAGAAAACTGCCGAAATTATGAAAAAAAATGAACTTTGATTTTAAAATAATATTCTCGCGAATGTATGACTATATATGTTCTATATTTCACTTTAAGTGACCTCAGTGACGCAGTAGCCATCACTAGATTCTCACAGTTGATTGTTGATAGCAGAACGAATCGGACTCTTAGTTGAAGTTGTTAGCACTTTCCGTTCAACTTACACCTGCGAATCGGTTTTTTTTGCGAAAATGAAATGGACCCAACACAAAACGCTCTCCAACATAACGGATGCAACACCCATTATGATGTGCAAATACTCAAATCGAAATCGATTTGCGAAAGTTAATTGAAATAGTGGAGAAACACATATCGCACTAGACAAAAATACTTTTTAAGTGATTTCATTTTTTTATTTCGTTTATATATATATATATATATATATATATATATATATATATATATATATATATATATATATATATATATATATATATATATATATATATGAAATTGGCTAGCGCTCTGGCGTTCGGTACCACAGGTATCGGGTTCAAATCCCAGCTTTGCCCATGGGTGTTGTAGTGGTTCGGAATCCACTTTAAGCCGTAGGTCCCCGTCTAATAGGATCGTAGAGCTTTGCGGGGCATTGTTACTCCGCGTCCGTGGCTTATCTTCAAGTTGCACGCGCCCCTGGGTAATGCAAAGTGAGTAACATCAGTGCAGCCCTTATAGGCATCCAAAGAAGTCCATGTGTGTTTGCAGCTGCATTGAAAAAAAATATTTCTGTACAATGTGCGTTTAGTATCTTCATTATTTTTATATAATCCATGTTTACATGTAAGAATAATAGTAAACACAATAACAATAACTCATTATATTTCAGTTTATCACTCCAAAATAATACCTATGGTGGGTCTAAATCTAATATGGGAATTCTATATGCGGCCCGCGGAGTTAGAATGTCTTTCCAAAGAGGCCCATAAGATCATTTGGGTTGGCCACCCCTGGTATAGAGGTTGTTTACGCGTCAAAATAATTGATGGTTAATTATGCTTTACAGTGCTAGTTAACACACATATGTGGTTCTCTTACTAATTCATAAAAGCCATTCTCCCTTCAAGTCATGAAGGAAATGAACTCATCGAAATGCAGTGGACTCTTCCATTCCGATTAGTGTCTGGTTCGCTTGAGGATTATCCCCGTTTTATGACACCTAAACCTCATAAAGGCGTCAACAATGATTCATTTGTCATCCGAAAGACATCTTGACTTTGACAGCAGGCTGAACTTTTTAAAAAGGCTATCCAATTAGATACACACAATGAATGATTAATGTACAATTACTCGCTGATATTATTCGAGAAATGTTTCTTTGTCTTTCGACGCATGATCTTTTTATAAAGTGGAAAAAATTAAATTTTTATTTAATTTTATATTCCAAGAAGCAAATCAGTTAAAATAAGCAGCTATCGCCCTATATCAGTGGGATTGATGTACATTAGTGGATGGGCGGCGTGATGGTAGAGTGGCTACCGCTCTGGCGCTCAGTTCAACAGGTTACGGGTTCGAGTCCCGATGCTGCCATGGATCTTTGTGGTGGTTCGAATCCACTTTAAACCGTAGGTCCCTGTCTCTAACAGGATCGTAGAGCATTGCGGGGGTATTGTTATTCCGCGTCAGAGGCTTATCTTCAAGTGACACGCGCCCCCTGGGTAATGCAAAGTGTGTAACGTCTGTGCAACGCTTGCCTTAAGGCATCCAAGAACAAGCTGTCTAAGTGTTTGCCAGCTGCATTAGAAAAAAAACATTTGTGGATGGGCGGCCTCATGGCTAGCGTTCTGGCGCTCGGTACCACAGGTTTCGGGTTCGAGTCCCGATGCTGCATGGATGTTTGTGGTGGTTCCGGAATCCACTTTAAACAGTAGGTCCCGGTCTCTAACATTACAGTACGGCGTTGCGGGGGTATTGTTACTCAGCATCCTTAACTTATCTTCAAGCTACACGCACCCACTGGGTAGTGCTAAGTGAGTGACGTCGGTGCAGCCCTTGCTTATGGCATAAAAGACAACTGTCTAAGTGTTTGCCAGCTGTATTAGGGAAAAAAAACCGCTAATGGATGTGTCCGATTAGAAAAACTTACTAAAAAATAGTTTTATCTTTTTTTTACTCAAAATAAACAAGAAAAATTGTTTTGAATATTTTTTCTTTCGAATATTTTATATACTTTTCAAAATATTTCTTTTTTTTTTTTTTTTCATAGCATTTTCAAAAAAATCTGCTAAATTCCTTGTCACAAAATTATATCACAAAAATAATCCGAATCCTGGCCGTGACTTGGTGTTTGTGAGTGGTTCGGAACTCCACGTTAAACTGTATATCTAATTAGCCTAAATTGTGCCAAAAAATACCCTTAGAGTAATTTTTATTTGAAAATTTTAATTAAATTATATTTAATAAAATAATTTTCATTTAAACTTTAATTAAACGATTAATCAGATTTACAAAAGAAAAAAGGTCGATATTTAAATTCATAACAACAATCCTTGGCCACTACTGAGGAAGTTCAGTCAGTAAAAAAGAAGGCGCTTAGATGTCCTGGAGTATATTGCCCTTATACAAAAAGGTGAGGTTACAGATTAAATTAAATTAATTTTAATTAACAATTCCTATTAATTAGATCTTTTAAGTGGATTACTCCAATTATATTCGGCAACAACAACAGAAGTCAATTCGTGAGGAAATTAGTTTTAAATTCAGGACCAAAACGAGCATTTTATACTTATCTTGTGTTATTCTAAGGCAAACGGTTTGTGTCTTTTACTATCAAAGGATTAAACCAGTGGTGGCCAACCCAAATGATCTTGAGGGCCACTTTGGAAATGCATCATAACTTCGCGGGCCCGCTGCTTATAAAATTACATATCTCCATATTAGATTTAGACCCACTATAAATATTTTGGAGTGATAAATTGAAACATAATGAGTTATTATTTTTGTGTTTACTATTATTCTTACATGTAAGCATAGATAATATAATAATAATAATGATACTAAAGAAATATACAACATTAAAAAAAAACATATATAACACTAAAAATGAAACCCTTAAAAATATTTATTTTACTAGTGCGATATTTATTTCTCCATTCTTTCACTTAGCGTTTACAAATCGATCTCAATTTGGGTATTTGAGCTTCGTAATGGATGTTGCAGGTTAGCCTCCGTTACGTTTGGGCGTGTTTTTGCGTTTGGTTATTTTAATTTTTAGAAAAAAACGATTCGCAGGTGTAAGTTGAACCAAAAGCGCTAACAACTTTTTGTGTCAGATTTCACAAATATCTAGGGATGGTCACTGCGTCTGAGGTCCCTTAAAGTGAAACATAGAACCTGTTATAATTAGATGTTCCAAGATGTGCCTGCATCATGAGTTTACAGAATATAATTTAATTATTCTGCAAACATATAACTGTAAGCAACATAAATAAAACAGGTAATGTCTGCCCTATATTCGCAAGAATAATATTTTGAAATCAAAGTTCATTTTTCTCATCATTTCGACAGTTCATTTTTGAATATATTCACACATAATGTATTTTTTAAATACATTAGTTTTCGTTACTTTGGCCATTATAAAATAAACATATTTGTAAAGTGTGATAAAGGTCACTGGCCAGATGATTCAAATGTTCAAGTGCATGTTACGAGCCGCGGGTTGGCCACCCAGATTCAGCGGAGAGGAGAAAGAATTTTGAATGCAACCAAAGAGAAAGGTTGTGTGACAGTCTATCTTCGAGTTTGATCTGTTGTGAAACTTACACTGGCAGTAAATATCAGTCTATTACATTTCCTCAGTATCTCTGGCAATGGGCCTAAATCAATCTTCAAGTCCATTCATTTCTTCCTCAGCGATGAATGACGACAGTAAAGTCAGTCTATTACATTTCCTTTTGTATCTTCAAGTCCTCAAAAAATATGTTGTATTAGAAAAAAATATAAAAAACTGATTTCAATGAAAATATATACTACTGCAATCCATTTTTTATGTTATTTTTTTCACTTGAAAGGAAAACAGAAGTTATTTTTATCAGTCAATAGAAAATACAAGTATCTTCCAGATTACTAACTCTGTATGTTTTATCTGTAATGCTACCGCTTTCGAATTTGATTACATCAGAGATAAGTTTTTATCTATGGTTGATAAACCAAAGCCGACATACTTTTAGTTCCACCTACTTTTAAAAAGGACACAAATAAACACTGAATACACAACTGTCTAAACCATGATTTAAATGCGGAGAATTAAAAGAAAGAAACCTTCAATAAACGTACCAGTCATGGATAACCACGATGAAGACAGAAAAAGTACCATTTACATACATCTGGGCAGTTGAAAACTACTCTGAACCTATTCATTTAACTCTACAGAGCCCATCTTTCGTTGTTGACTCTATCGAAGACAAAATGGTGCTTGGTCCTGTATGTCAACCCTCACTGCGTTCTGTGCTACATTGCAAGACAGAGCGACAGCAGTGGACTAAAGAGCATGGAGATCGACTTCGAATTGGCAATCCTTGCTGATGATGGCACTCCAATCAGTGAAGAAAAAGAAGTATCTTTTACCATCAACCACCATTCAAAATTCAGAAACTTATTGAAAATTCCGTCCTTTATGAGAGGAGAGCTGAGATCCTGCCCAAAAATACCCTCACTATAAGATGTCGCATGTGGAGAAAAGAATTCAGTATTAATTCAGAAGATCTGTGCTTTGCTCGTTCTAAACTTAGGATAGAGAGGACATCGTTTATGTGGCCTGTTACAGATTTCAAGGGACTTACAGGAGATAAAACATGCAAACGTGTACATCCAATTCCAGACAAGAAACCTGTCATGGACTATATTCTCCGATTGAATCAAAACGATGGCGAAGAGGAAGTACGTGTGGAAATTGACGTTGAAGGTGGAAGAGGTTACAGCATATTTGGCGAAATATCGGTACTAGATGCCGAAGGAAGAATAATTGACTCGACTAAAATTAAAAGTCGCCTGCATCTGGATCAAACTAACATACAATTTCCAATGCTTACAACCAAAAGCAAGCTGATGGCAGATGAATATCTTTGCTTACCAAACGAAACTCTTCTCTTAAGATGTGCCCTAGAAATCTTCATTGGTGTCAGCGTGAGTAGGATTGAATATTGCACATTTTTACCATCTTTGAACACAGAAGATTTTTTGAATGCCGAAAAACAAAATGAAGTCGACGAAGAAGAGTTCACTTATTGTTCGGGTCCATGTCCTTTAAAGCAGGCTTTGTTGAATCTGTACAAAGACGGATCGTTCAGCGATGTCACCCTAAAAGCTGGCACCGAATCTTTCAATGTCCATAAAAACATCCTTAGTGTTCGATCTCCTGTATTCAAAGCCATGTTTACAGGCAGTATGAAAAGAAGCAAAGAGCGATGCTGTTGATCTTCCAAACCTAGAAGAAAAAGTTCTGCATCACCTTCTGTTGTATATCTACATAGACACTGTGGAAGACTCACATTGGGAGTTTGCCTTTGACCTGTATCGAGCAGCAGATGAATATGAGCTAATGGACCTCAGAGAGAGATGTTCTGATGTGTTAAAAGCTAACCTCAGTGCATCTAATGTCTGTGATATCATGTCTCTTGCAGGTATGTACCTGGACCAAAGTCTAAAAATGGCTGCTCAGGACTTTGTTTTGGAACAAGGTGCAGGATTTACTTCCTCAGAAGAATGGAAAATGTTTGAGGAGACCAACAGTGACTTGGATAATGTGCTTTTTCTGCAAAAGATAAGAAACTCTGTAAAAACTCACCAAAACATAAAATTGTAGGTACAAAATATTTTTGAATAAGGATATAGAATCGTTTTCCTTCTACATGGTGACGCGGATAATGTGCTTGGCTAATTACTAAGTGACTTGGATAATGAGCTATTTCTGCAAAAGATGAAGAACTCTGTGCTGCACCAAAACATAAAATTGTAGGTACAAAATATTTTTGAATAAGGATATAGAATCGTTTTCCTTCTACATGGTGACGCGGTTAATGTGCTTGGCTAATTACTAAGTGACTTGGATAATGAGCTATTTCTGCAAAAAGATGAAGAACTCTGTGCTGCACCAAAACATAAAATTGTAGGTACAAAATATTTTGAATAAGGATATAGAATCGTTTTCCTTCTACATGGTGACGCGGATAATGTGCTTGGCTAATTACTAAGTGACTTGGATAATGAGCTATTTCTGCAAAAGATGAAGAACTCTGTGTTGCACCAAAACATAAAATTGTAGGTATAAAATATTTTTGAATAAGGATATAGAATTCTTTTAACTCTACATGGTGACTTTGATAATTACTTAGTGACTTGGATAATGTGCTTTTTTTGAAAAAGACTAAGAACTCTCTCTATGTGGCACCGAAACATAAAATTGTATGAACAAAACATTTTTGAATCAGGATATAGAATTCTTTTCTTTCTACATATTCAATAAAGTGGGAAGAATTTAAAAAACTAACATAAAGTTAAAAAATCTATGCTAGTTCGAAATTTAAAGATGTCCATGCAAAATAATGTTTTAGATCTTAGCACAGATTATTATATTAATTCGGTAGAAGGAAAATATTATAGAGACCGACATTGAACTGAATAGTATGCTTTTAGTAAATAAATATTTTTATGGATAGTGAAGGAAGATACACGAAGAAATGTATACATCTAGAAAAAAAAATTCTAACAAATAAAATATATTTCTTCAAAAGATTAAAACTAGAAAAAGTGAAACATATAATATGGATTTCTTATAAAGAAATATATAAAGTATATATAACTACTAACTATTTCAACTATATAATAATAACTGTTAACCATTTCTTGTAAAGAAATATATAATTACTAAAGATATAACAGGGCCAAAATATACAATTTTTGGTCAAGGCAAAATTTATATTTTTATATATATTTTTTGAAGATCAAGGCAAATAATTTGTAGCTTCAAAAAAATAGAATAAAATGTAGTTATATGTTGAACAAGATAATACTTTTTTTTAGTAATGGAAAATAATTGAAAATTTGAATTTTTATTATCTGAAAGTGAAAAGTGATAATATATCAAATAGAGCTATGAAAATGTTCCGTTAATAAGATTAGTATAATTAAATTTACATATTGAAGACGAGTTAATGTTTATAATGATATTATAAAAATAATTATGAACTACTACTTAAAAAGTAGAATAATATTATAAATTTGGAAAAAAAATGAATTTTAATAGGATTTTCAATCAGAATTCTTGTTCGAAATCTTATAATATTTTTAAAAATAATTCTGTTGTATTTTTTAAATGTAAAGTTAGTGAAAAATTAACTTTTTAAAAACAAGTTGAACAAAGTTAATGAGCAAATTATTAAAGTCAGTGAATAAATTTTACTGTTCTCTGTGTGAAATTTTTTTTTTATATAGTTTTCTTCTTTATCGAATAGAAATACTGGTAATGAATTGAAATGAATGAATTTTTGAATAGAAAATGAATAAATTGAAATAATAGAAATTTTAATTATAAAAATTAATTAATAAAAGTAAATAAAATAAATTAATTAATAAATTTTAAATGAATAGAAATTTTTGTAAAGAAATTTTATTAGTTGTGTGTTAAATTATTAGAGAATTTTTATTGTAAGTCAACAGCGGTTTTATCTATTTATTAATAGGTTTAATTGAATCATAATTTAAGTATGAAGAGGAAAAAAATTTAAGAATAAATAAACATAATAAAGCATAATATTGTTTTTATTATGTATGCAATAATTATTATGCATGAAAAATCATTTAATTGTGTGTTTATTATAGATTATTCAGAAATTACTATTTAAAATTAAATTAATTTTTACTAAGCATGAACTTTTTATTGCAAGTGTTATTCATATTTACAATTATTTAATGTAATATGAATCCTTTTTTTACAATTAAGCATTATTTACTGATGTTCATTGAAAACAATTCAATTTCACAATACCAAATTATAAGTATTTGTCTCTTTATTTATCTGTAATTATTTACATATTGCAATAATGAAATTTTATAAAACTTATTTAATAAGAATTTTGTAGCGTTATTATAAAGAAATATATTAAAATTTTGAAAGTTTTAATAAATTATATTATCCTAGTATAAAATTTAATAATTATACTGATTTTGTAATAAAGAAAAAATTTAAATAATTTCCTTAAAATTAGAAATACTCTAAAATACTTTGTTTTATGTAAACATTATATATATATATATATATTTGTATATTTTGTAATGAAATTAGATATTTGTAAAAATATCATGAAAGTATTATTTTTGAATAATTTATTTTAATACTTTCTTATCTAAATGATTTTTGAGGGTTTTTTAATTTCAAAAGGGTTAATTGTCATAATAACCCTTTGTTATAGTTATTGTAATAAAACTTGTATTTTAGTATTAAAAATTGCATCGATATAAATTTTGTAATTCTTTTTATTTAATCAAATTCATTGCATATATTTGAGACAATTAATAACAATTGCATAATGATGATTTCATTTCATTTTTTTAACCAACAATAATGTGGAAAAAAAAAATATTATATATTTTTTCTCATCAAAATTTTTTTAATATATGAGATAGAATTACTTCTAATGTTAATATACAGTACAAAAATATTCTGTTTAATGCTACTTCATAATATAATTTCTTTTTTATTATTAATTTATATATATATATATATATATTTGCTGTTATCACATGCTTGTTAGATTGTTTTCAAGTCATTTTTTTGCTGAAAATATCATTTTATTTTTCTGAAGCCAACAATAGTGTAAAAAATAATCATTACAGTAAACAATGTTTTTTTCCCCTGCATCAAACTGTAGCGACATCCGCCATAAGAACTCTAGCAGCCAGGGCCGGATTTTCCTATAGGCGAACTAGGCTTCAGCCTAGGGCCTCAAGATCAAGAGGGACCTACATTCAAATTGTTAGCAAAATTAGAATTACACTATTCTAAAAACAGTAAACACTAAAACATTGAATCAAAAATAATAAGAAATTCTACACATATGACTAATAAACAAACATAATAAGTAATCTACAAACTTAAAAATGGGAGGTGAAAGGGCCTCATAAGTGGAATAGCCTAGAGCCTCTTTTCATCTAAATCCAGCCCTGACTATATGTTTTCCATATTACAAAGAATCAGTGAAATCTTCATAGAGTCAAATTAAATTGATATTCTAAATATCTGAGCATGAATCCTACATATTACCCCCATCTTATCCGATATTCCGTCACACAATACAAGGTTTCTGTATGGTTAAAAAATAATCAATAACGATCCTATTCAATTACACACCAACTTAAAAAAGTGGATTGCTCTAATTTGGGGCTACAGATGGTATCATTTTCAAATTTTCCCGAACAACTTCACATTCACTTATTTGTATACAATTAAATTTCAATTGCATATCTTATTCATACATCTTTTATTCTACATTTATATATTGTTTTAAAAATATTATTAAATGAATTTTAGTTTCATAAATATAGCTTATTTGTACTAAATTTTCATTAATGAAATTATAATAATTAATTTTCCGAATTATTTAACGATTTCATTTACCAAACAAATATATATGCATAAAAACTATATTTTATAAAAGAAATATATCGTAATAAATTTTCTCTAATTATTCAAAGAAAATATATAAACAAAATAAAAACTACTTGGGAAAAAAAGTTATTTTTGGCATTAATTATTTTATTTCACTTAAAACCTCACCTGCTATACAGCACCAGAAAAAAATTATTAAAATATAAATGAACATTTTTCTAATCACTTTTATCAGAACTGGTTCAGTTCAGTTAATAAAACTCCAATTGGACTCAATTATCACACAAGCATATGCAAGGAATTTCAACACAGTATTTTGTTACGTAATACAAGACTTTAATTTTTTTTTTTTAAATATATTTCGCAGAGAAAGTGTCCGTCTCCATTATACCGTTTGGAGGTCGCCACCCATTTATGCATTGTATGCCGCTAAATATCCTGGTATGTCCTTGCAGTGCTCCTGTCCTAGATCTGCTCAAGCGGCTTTAGCTAGACTAAGGACTGGCCACACTAAGAGTTTGACCTTCAATGGAGACATTTACCCTTTGTTATTGTTCGGCCATCGCGTCTCCCTCTCATCTCATCGATTGTATCGGTGCCTCTGTGAGACAACTGTTGAATGAGGGGGAGGACCGTTTACGATCTATTGATGCAGCATGATATACTGGACTTGGTTTAGGATCCTAAATCAAGGGGATAAGCAACAACATACTTTTAGGGGTAAAAAAAAAAAAAAAAAAGAATACCTACTCTCAAAATTTAAGATACATAGTCTCTGCCGCTAATTTCGGATTCGCTTCCATTAAGCATGCCCACTCCTTCGATTTCAACACTTCGCTGGAATGTTCCAGGATGAAGTCTTGCACGAAGCGCTTGAGATTCGCGTCGTGATGCAGGTCGGCGAGCCCCAGCACCTCGCAGGCGTTGGCGGGTAGCAGGTCGGCTCTCAGGTGGCGCGAACACCTGTCCTTCAAAGAGAGGACTTGGTATTTGTCTCCGGCTTCGTACAGCCGACGGACGCCCTCCCAGTCCAGCTCGTCGACGTCGGCGGTGTACAGGTACCGGAGCATCCGTCGCACTGTCTCGTCGTCCAGGTCTCGGATGTGGACGCTGCTGTGAGCGCTCTCTTTCATGTCGCTCGAAAACATGGCTGCGAACACGGGAGCGAGCGCCCAGGATGCTCCTGTGCGCGGGAAAAGAGCTGGTGTCCGTTCTCAGTTGCACGTCGCTCAGGAGACCATCGTCGAACAAAGACCTCATGTTTTCCTTCAAAACACGGGTCGAATGATCGGAACTTTCTCCAGAATCGGCAACAGGTTGTTCGATTCGTAAACCTGCATCATCGGCATGCTTCGCAAAGGGTTGTTGGATTCGTAAACCTGCTTCGCCATAGTGGACATACTCAATTTCTTTCTGCATAACTCCGGTGGAAAATGTGCACACACACAGCAGAGAAAGGACATCGCCAGGCAAATACTCGCTTTTCGCTGCGATGAGGCTGTTCTTCGTGATGAGCGATCTCAACTGCATGCAGTTGGTTGGAAGACCATGAAACCAAATGTCTTCCTTCAAGCATTCCATTTTTCTCCTTCCTTGCCTAAGACAGATATTTGGATAGTTGACATTTGTATCTCTCCATACCTCCTAATGAATAGAAAACTGATTACTTCTCCGAGGCTTTGGCTTGTCGTTAAAAAAAAGATCCATGTTCATCAGTGGTTCATTTGTCATCGACGAATTTATCGTATAAGTGTTTACCTGTTTGTCTTTTATAGTGCTGAATCCTTCAATGTTCCACTGAAAGGATAGCGTTTCTTTTTGGATACGGGTACGAACGAAACACTCTCCACTTCGAATTGCTTCGCAGTCACTTCTCCGCATTCTGCATCGAACCGTCAGCGTGTCTTCGGGCAAAAACTTGATCGCCTCGAAATGAAAACGTTCTTTCGAAACTCAAACTTGGGAAATCCACTACTGCAAGCTGTGACCATTGCTACTTTATTTCCATTATTTGTGTTAAGGACAGAGCCATCTGCTGCGAGAAATGACAGTTCGTAGTCAACATCTATAGTGTCCCCGCCGCTGCAATTTCTATCTCTATAAAGATAGTATCCAATTGAATTTCCGTCTTCACCATCTCTAGGAACTAACCACAAGTTCCATTTCGTCGCCCCCATCGAATCCACAACAAACGTGGGACTTAAAATGCCTTCATGCGTCCTCTGCCAGCAGTAACTCATGTTTTCGATTTTCCAAATTACGGTAAAACAATTTCTTCCATCACCGTCTCGTAAAGACATTTTTACAAATAAACTTTGCAGTTCACAGAAAACACTGAAATATTCTATCCAAAAGAAGTACTGTGGAACAGTGAATGTAAAAGGGAATATTCCGTTTAAAATAAATAAATAAAAAAAAACTCGCCTTAATTTAATCAGCACGCATGCACATTTAGTGTGTTTAATTCCGTTGCATTTCCCGAACCGAAACTTATTTCCCTTCCGACGATTTCCTCTTCGTCGTCGGTTAACGAGATCTAAAAAAATGAAGAAACAAGTAGAAAAAAAAAAAAAACACTTGATAATTTTTTTTCTCACTTCATATTTTATTCTATGACCTCTTTGGCGCTTCTTGAAACAGCGTTAGCGAGAGAAGCCGTAATAAGCTGATAATTTTTTCGATTCCTTCTATTAGCTCGCACTCTCCGTATATATATATATATCTTGTATCATATCATATCTCCCTATATATATCTTGTTCAAATTCTCAATCATTCATAAAACACTTTTTATTCATCCACTCAAGTTTAAATGCATTTTTTTAACTTGTAGTGGATGAGACTGGATTTTAATGCAGTTTCTTCAAATATTAATTCATTAACTACATTTAATTAATTAATTTTAGATTTTGTAGATTTAAGTTGTATGTGTCTACCAATAGATGGCGCCAGATAAACTTACAAAAAATGAATGAAAATTATTTTTAAAGGACTTTCTGCAATAGAGTGAAAAAAAAAAATTCGAATTGACTTTAAATTTTTTATTTTTTTATATTACTTGTTATACCTTTTTTTTTTTTTAAACTTCATTATGGGAGCTGGCATATATTAACTAGTAAAACCTGTTGATTTCGCAAAAAACGGTAGGTACTTTTCCGTTAGAGATCATTCGTCCATTATTACTAAACATAGCAAAATTTTAATTCTTAGTTTATATTTAAGTTTAAAAAAAATTAATTTAAAATGAAATGAGTTATTTCTTTTATGAAAAAGAGTTGTTCTATTTTCGAAATCGCTTACATTGCTGGTTTGTTTTCTTGTTGCTAAAAAATAAAATCTGATTGTGGCGTAATTTGCGCTTTTGCAGATGCTAAAATATCAAAACGTAAATCAGAAAAAAAAATTTATAAAATATTCTAAATAATTAGCACATAAAAATTGTTCCTTTCATCCGTTAAAAAACCTTTTGATTTTTATAAGACAAACAAATGAATGGAAGCAATGTGCTAACTTCCAATGGAGTTACCAGAGTTATAACTATCGGTGTTGGCGTTTTTACTTTGCAGCGATTGGATAAGCAGCAAATATTCCCCCGTTTGATCTGCTGGGCAATATTTTCGTTTTTATGGCTACATGTTTGAACGTTACAGAATTTTTTTAATTTTTTTTTTTTTATGTATGGGTTTTCTTTGAAAACGAATGAAAGAAAAAAAAGAAAACCAAAAAAAAGAAGAAAAAACGCACTCTCTCTGTCAGAACCGACATTCTTAAACAAGTTCCGATCATAGAAATGGTGCCGCTAATCTGCGTATACTCGCAGGACGGCCAAAATTTTAAATATTAATAAAGCACAATTAAACCAAAATGCGAAATTAATACCAAAACAAACTAATTAATTTACTTTTAATGAATACATAAACACAATGTTTACACTTAAATTTAGAATATTAAAAGACTTTAATTTGTCACACAAAACAGAATTAATTACAAATATTTACAGAGAAATAATCATATTGAACGCAACAAAATTTCACTAACTACAATTGAGACTTGTGACGCAGCTAATTTTCCAATACTTTAAAAAGAAATATCCCTATCTGTGGTAGGCAGGTATATTATCAGTGGCCTCAAATAAAAATGCAATCTGGTAAATGTGAATCGTAAATCTGGTATGAAAAATGAAAAATCGCAGCAAAAATTTTAACGCAGATTCTAATCGCAGCAAAAATTAGTGAACAGGTCAGCGCCCTGTCCTCGTCTTTGTTTTTGTCTCACTTCACCCCCGCCATGTTCAAAGGTGTTTTTTTTTTTAATTCCTTCTATTATCTCACACTCTCCCTATATATATCTTGTTCAAATTTTCAATCTTCCATAAAATACTTTTTATTCATCCACTCAAGTTCAAATACATTTTTTTGAACTTGTAGTGGATGACACTGATGTTAATACAGTTTTTCAAATATTAATTCATTCATTAAATTTAATTCATTAATTTTAGTTTTTTTAGATTTAAATTGCATATATCTAAAAATAGATGGCGCCACATAAACTTCAAAAAATGAAAGAAAATTATTTATAAAGGACTTTCTGCAATATAAAAAGTAGGAATTGACTTAAAATTTTTTTTTTTTTTATATATTACTTGTTTCTTTTCTTTTTGAGTGGACCCTCGACGGGCTTTACCGTGGGTCCTGGAGGTGGCGTCATCTGCAACTCCTGAATTCATCAAAAAGGAAATATACCTTGCCTAAACACAATAGGAGAATTACAAGTTATCAACATCTGTCTCCTTATAAGGTAGTTTCATTTTTATGCGGCCGTTTGTTGGCGAAAACTGTAAGAGTAAAAAAAAAAAAAAAAAATCGCCGAATAAACCAACGAATAAAGTACAGAACATGTAGTATTTTGACCCATTGACCCATCTTGAGTTATTGTGCATTGGCATGCTCCCATGTCTATACGTCCAGCAGTCTCTGAAGGCATTCGAACCTGTTGGTTTATATGTGGTCAGGGCCGGATTTTCCTATAGGCTAACTAGGCTTCCGCCTAGGGCTTCAAGATCAAGAGGGCCTACATTCAAATTGTTAGCAAAATTATGATATACAATTTGATATTTTCTTTTTGTGATCTGGATTTTTTGTTTGAATAAAATTCCATTTTTGGTTTAGTTTAAAACTTAAAATTCATAATAATTCATGCTTAAACTTTAAATGCGAATTACTATGAAATCAATTTATCTAGATTGAATTTGCTTTAATCTTCCAATGTATTGAATGCATCTCATTTAATTTGATAGAAAATATGATAATTTTTATTTGCATTTTTTTATTTTCGCAGTCAAAGATTTTTATTATTTGAATTTTGTTTCTTTGTAAATGTCGTGTGGTATGTTTGATGAGTTATTGTTACAAGTACTCTATAGGGTGCTGAGAATAAACGTCCAAATAAGTGTTCTCGACTTCTTTTTTATTTCTTATCCGTGCCGCATTTTTTATAAAGATTAGTATCCATCACTACATGTTTCATTTAATGTATTGATATATATCACAGTAATGATGTATTTTATTATACCTCACGTAATTTACAAACTTAAAAATGGGAGGTGAAAGGGCCTCATAAGTGAAATAGCCTAGGGACTCTTTTCATCTAAATCCGGCACTGCTAGCAGAACAATAAAATTTAGCCTTGATAAAGTTGTCAGAATAGAAGTTTAAAAATCAAGTGCAGTGCATGCTGTCAAATGTAAAAAAAATCCATGGCTTCACTTGACGAGCCCAGAGGACAGACATCATTAGTAGCTACACCAATACGCTGCAAGTGTTTATGAAGAAAATCATGTCCTGTCGAGAGTCGGAAATGTGCTGTAAAAACAGCACGGGGCAAGTCCATTGGGATGGTGGATGAAACAAGTATATTCCTCGTTTTATCAGTTGAAAGGAGTTTGTTTTAAGGGTCTGATATTTTCTTCTTTACTTCAGAACTAAATGGATGAAAGGATAATTGTTAATGTTTTAACATGATTATTCTAAAGACTTAAGAGATAGTTAATACCATTAAAATATACCTTTCTCAAATATATGCATCTATAAATAATGCATCCTATTTGTTATTTTCATTTAATTTTTGTATTTTTATGAAACAAAAAGAATTTTTTGAATTGTGAAACAAACAATATGAAAAAACCATTAACATGAAGTTTTCCATTAAGTAAGTATGAATGTTATGAGTAGTGAATATAAATAGCTGTGCAGTAGTACTAATTGTTAAAAAGTAACACTAACTTATAATACCTCATTGTTATAAGTAACACAAACTAATAATACTCATTATTATAATTAACACTAACTAATAATACTCATTATTATAATTAACACTAACTAATAATACCCATTATTATGAGTAACACAAACTAATAATACTCATTGTTATAAGTAACACAAACTAATAATGCTCATTGTTATAAGCACTAAATAATGATACTCTTTGTTATGAGTAACACAAACTAATAATATTGTTATAAGTAACATTATTATAAGTAACACTAACTAATAATACTCATTATTATGAGTAACACAAACTAATAATACTCATTGTTATAAATAACACTAACTAATAAGACTCATTGTTATAAATAACACTTACTAATCATATTGATTCTGATAAGTAACAATGAGCATTATGCATAATATCAGATTATAATTTCAATAAATAAAAATCAAGCATAATTGAATGAAAGAAATTAAGAAACAACTTTATGCAAGTAATTTTTTTTTCGAAATCCATGAAAACATTTGCATAATAGATTATCTGAAACATGCCTTTTATAAAACTTCGATGAATTGAAAATTCTTTTTAAAATCTGCTCCAGTAATTTTTAAGTATTTCACTACCACTGCCGTATATGTGTCACAAGATAAAAATAACTTCAATTTTGTTTTTCAAATTTTGAAGTTTGGTTTATGATGCAACCGTGCAAACACCTTTTAGTTGTTCATATCTTATTTATTTGTACTAGATGCGTTTCGGTGATATTTTATTACTATAAAATATAAATAAAACAACCGCTTATTGTCAAAAGATAACAGTACAATCATTAAATGCCATCTCTGTCCAGAGTGGCCATCTGATGATAGTACAAGGTTTAAGTGTTGTGTCAACATTGAAATGTCTAGGCAAAGACAAAAATCAAAAAAATATCGCGTCATTTCCTTAAAATATAAAACAGAAATAGATTAAATAAGAGCAACCTCAAAATATTGAGATTAAAGTTAGGATTGCAAATCCCATGCACTTGTGATATGTGGGAATACCCAGGATGACATGGTAATAAATTATATCTTAGTTCAATGAAACGAAACGAGAATTGTTTATGCATTGTATAAATTTCATTGCAAGAATTGTCGCATTGTATTACAAGAATTATTTTTACAAGCATCTTGGACAAATTGGGGCAGGATATAGTTTCTAAACTAGCTGTTTTGGACCAGATCGGATCGGTGTGCTTGCAGTGGATTCCCTCCATGTGGGCATCTATGGAAATGAAATTGCTGATCTGCTCGCTAGGAAGGTTGCGAACTTCCCAAAGCTTCTTCTTCCAATCTGTTAGCTTCAGAGGTTCATTCCATGACTTTAGCCAGAGTGAATACCTATTGGAGGTCGCCACCAATTCATGCATGGTACGCCGCTAAATATCCTGGTATGTCCTTGCAGTGCTCCTGTCCTAGACCTGCTCAAACGGCTTTAGCTAGACTAAGGACCGGCCACATTAAGAGTTTGACCTTCAATGGAGACGAGAAGACGTATACCCTTTGTCATTGTTCGGCCATCGCGTCTCCCTCTCATCTCATCGATTGTATTGGTGCCTCTGTGAGGCAACTGTTGAATGAGGGGAGGACCGTTTACGATCTATTGATGCAGCATGATCTACTGGACTTGGTTTAGAATTCTAAATCAAGGGGATAAGCAACAACAACAACAGAATTATTTTATGAGAATAGATCAATTCTTGTTTTGTAATTTTGTTGGCTTATTTTCTAATTCTTCTTTTGATAAAGAATTCGTGACATAAGCATTAAAATTAATTAAAAGTTAAGCTGTGTATTTTAAGCTATTTTCATTATTTTGATATCATCATCACATAAAACAAGTTTCCATTAAATTTTTACTATCATTATGAAAAATAAGATTCCATTTTTTTGATAACATCTTCACAGAAAATAAATATACATTATAGGATACTATAATTACATATAAATTTCTATTATAAAGATACCATAATTATATATAAATTTCTATTATAAGGATATCAACATTACAAAAAAAAGTTTCCATTCTTTTGATACCATCTTTACATAAAATAAATGTACATAGTTTTCCAATGAACCATTACTAATTTCTCTTGCAAACCTAAAACTGATTTTCAAACCCTATTCAGCATTGATTCAGGAATCCAAACATTTATGACTTTACAGTGGGATTATTGAACCATTTCGACATGGTGGTCCTTTGTAATATTGCCAAAGATGATCTCGGTGAATTTGGAACGAAAATCTTCAAAATAAACATTGCAGAAATTAACACTTTCTTCTTTTCCTCCTTGAATTCAATTCAATTTTTGTGGTCATCTTATTTATTATTTTATCCTCTTCATCAATACAGAAACTTAAAATATGTCTCGTTTACAGGCCTTCGAAGTGTCAATATGCTACCTACTAGACCGCTAGAAGCCGCATTTCAAATTTAATGCTAATAAAAATAATAATTCTATATATAAATTTAAATACCAATTTTAGCTGTAGATTTTTATCTCAACTCAGAAATTTTTCAACTATGGTTGGTAATTAAAAACATGACAAAAGATTTTGTTGATGTTCTAAAAACTAAACTGTCAAGGCTTTGATCACCATTTTTGCTAAACTATTCTTCTAATACTTAATATGCATCTTGACAACACTCATTGCCATTATTTGGCTACCTTTTTAATCTCTTGAATCTTAAATTCGTGTTTTTCATAAATTTTTATCAAATCTTAGGAAAAATTATTTGAAAAGAGAATACAAAAAAGCAAATTTAGATATTTTTAAAGACATCTAAAGAAAGATGTATCTATTAAAGATATCTATATTAATGTATCTTTGGTTGAAATCTAGAATACTGTTTCCTTCAGAAAGTCGCCAATCTTGCAATCCGGAATATTTCGTCAAAGTTCCACCAATTTCTTTAGGGTTACAATACTTTAATAAGAGGAATTCATGACTTCTTTTCCCAAAAAATATGATAACTATTTTATTCTTACTTTCATTGTTATTTACAGAATTCTTATTTATTGTAAATAAGAACAGAAATATATATTCTTTTAAATAATTATTCTGATAAATTATTGATTATTCCGAGATTGTTCTTATAACGTATGTCCGCCACTGATATAGAATATAAACAATTTTTATAATGTTGCCACTCCTGAAAATAAGAAACAAACAAAACGATTTTTCACTTTATTATTAAGTTATATTTGATCATCAAATAATTGTTTTCTTTTTATTGTTGTTGACATGATTAAAGTTTTTGACATCAATTATTTCAATTCGCTCGAAAAAATTTTACTTTTATTTTTAGAACATTAATCCATGAAAAAAAATGACGCTCGAATTATTAAATTTTTCTGTGGTTTTGTGATGTTTGTTTTTAATGCTGTTGGCATAGTTGAAGTTTTGTGGCAACAGTTATTTGAATTCACGCTGAAAATGTAATTTTTTTAATTTTAGAACGTTAATTCATGGAAAAAAATGCCACTGGAACTGTGGTTTTGTGATTATGTTCTTGTTTTTCATTTATTTAATATGCCTATGAAAGGACAGTTTTTAGTAAGACAATAAAAGATAATTTTAGCCTCCAACAAAGGATAGATCAAGAATAAAATGTAAGTTATTTTCTCATTAAGTGTAAATATGTAAGTTACTCTTTTTTTTTTTTCAGTTTCAGTTTTAGTTTTCAGTCTTGTTATTCTTTTTAAGTGTAAATGTGTAAGTTATTATCTTACACATTTACATATACATTTTCTTATACCACACATTTTATTATATCTTACACATTTTCTTATTTTTATTAATATTCTTTTATCGAATTCTGCATCATAAACAACATGAAATATTTCTTCTCATAACAGAATAAAAAATGCAAATTAACGAATAATTTTGAATAAGAATAATAAAATTCCATATACTAATTTGGCGTAAAAGCAGTTTAGAATTAAAATTTTGGCAAAATAGTAATACATTTTGGTGTGAAAGCCATATAAGTTTGCGTAAAGGCAATTTAGGTATAATTGTTTAGCCATATTAGTGCTACAGTTTGGCATAACATTTGGCGAAAAATCAATAAATAGAAAATGCAATAATAGAGATAAGTAAAGCAATAAATTTAGGCGTAAAAGCTATTTAAAAATAAAATTCGGTTTTTTTTTTAAATTTTTTTCTGAAGTCTAAAAAAATGAATTTTTTTAATCACGTTTTACCAAACTTCAAATTAAGTTTTTAGAATACACATTATTATGCACAGTTATCCACGAAAGTTACATTTTTTGTAATGTCAAATATAATTAATGTTGTTTCAAATATCAACACAAAAATGTCTAATTATCTTCTAAAATTTCATGGCATAAGCTTTGAAAAAAAAAACTGAATATTTCATGAACATTTATTTTAAGTTATTTATCATTCTTTGAATATCATCATCACGTAAAGAATGTTTCTATTATATTGATACTGTCATAATGTAAAATAAGTTTTTCATTTTTTTACACCATTTTCACATAAAACAAGTTTCCATTATTTGAGTACCATCATGACATAAAATCAATTTCCTTTATTTGGATGTCATCATTACAAAAATCTGAGTTTCCATTATTTCGATATCTTCTTCTCATAAAACAAATTTCTATTATTTGGATACTATCATCATGTAAAATATAAGTTTCCATTATTTTGATACCATCTTCACATAAACAAAATTTGAACATTATTAAAATTAATGTTCAGTTACGAATATGATATCATTTTAAAGTTCAGTTATGAATGATTATGATTCAGTTACGAATATGATATCATTTATGATATCATTCAAGTATAATTTTATTAAGTATTTTTCATTTGAAAATAGTTCAAATAAATTCTAAATTTTATCTGAATTTAATTAAATTCTAAATATATTATATTTTATTAGAATTTATATCAGAATAAATATTTTATTAGAATTTTAAATCTAAATTTTAATAAAATTATAATAAACTCTAACTTTCTATATTTTATCAGAAATAATTATAATTTCATAAGTGGAAAATATATCTCAAAGCTTTTTAATAATTTTTTTGTTTCATTATTTTATGACAAGGACTAAATATTTACGAATATGTATCATAATTGAATTCTTTTAAAGATACGTTAAATATTTCTTTTTTTTATGAATTAATTTATATTTCTGAACAATTTCTATTGAAAAAAAAAAAAAGTTTTTTTTTTTTTTTTAAAAGACATTTCTTCTCATTAAGATATATAGTACTTATTGAATCATGTTAAAATATTTAACTATAATTAATTCTAATGATTAACAACAAATTGTCTAATAGATATATGGGATATTTCTAAGGAGCTATAGTTTATTGAACGCATTTTGCTAAATTTCAAAAAAAAAAAAAAAAATTTTTATTTTATAACTTTTAGAATTTAAATCTGTTCTTTTTGTACAGAAATATTTGCTTTACCTAAAGCATACAGTCAGTCACAAAAAGAGCATATGCCCTCAAAAAAAAATTTAAAATCTGCAATAAATTTTTATATTAAAATACAAATTAAAATCACTTATATTTGTGAAAAAATAGAAATACTTCAAACTGGTAGGCGAAAACAAATTCATTTAATGAAAAATCACATAACACAAAGTATACACTTCAAGAAAATGAAAAATTAGCGTAACTTAAGCAATGGACTATCATATAATTTGGCATTGTGAATCTATAACGGCAATCTATTAGGCGTTGAAGCTATAAGATTTCGTGTAATATCTGACTTAAATATAAACTAATCTTGCAACAATACATTTTTTAAGTAATCTTTACCATAAACACTGAGTATTCTAACTCTTCTGGCAAGTTCATCACATACATGTTCGACGGTGTTCAAATCTGGCGACTTTTGTAGGATATGGAATTGTGTAGGCACTTTATAAAGGATCAATTATTTCACAGTGTGTATTTTGGATCGTTGTCATACTGAAAAATCCACTGGATTCCAAGCTGTCAATAAACGCTTGTACTCAAATTAACTTGCAAATATCTACAAGCATTTGAAACGATCCACATTACTTTCAACGAAGGTTAATTTGCAATGTTTTACTAGATGTGATAATTCAAGATTGAGTACCCTGTTGTAATAGAAATAGATATACTATTAAGTGAATGTAAATCATTACACTTCTAATAATTAGAAAAGTAACAACAACTTTCATCTGTAAAGTGCTAAATAATTAAGATAATTTTAAGTCATAATCTAGAATAACATTAATAATGCCATCCAGAATATTTCAGAGGTTGCTGTTTCTTTGAAAATATTAGAATTTATGCCGAGATTATCCAATTCAGTCATCTTTCACTCTTCAATCCATTCATTAATTAGATCAGTCCCTTTCAGTTTTTCCATTGCGAGATTCTTAAGACGCTCCAGTTGTTCAGAAGACAGTGATTTTTTACCATCTCCAATGACGCCTTTTCTGAAAAAATCGACTTTCCTGGTATGCCCTTCGTGGTCTTTAGGATGCGGGTGCTCCAAATTCAGATTTTTCTTCATGTAATCGAAAGTGGTGTGTTCTAATACCTTTTCCATCAACTCACCGTCTTCCGAAAGACTCGCGAAATATTCTTCTCCAAGAAATTTTGCAATTCTCAAGATTTCTTCCTTTTTGTTTAATTGGAGTTTCTCGTAAGACACCAGCAGCATATTGTCGTCGTCTTTGTGAGCAAAATAAGACAACACGTGATCAAAATAGTGTCCGAATGCTATATCTCCTGTCATGAATTTTTCAAAGAATTCATTGAGTTCAGGTTCGTGTCCTAGATTTATCATGAAATTAAAGTAAGAAATAGCGGTGTCTTCAGGTTTTCTGTAGATGTATAAGTATTTACACTTGTCATTTTTCTGCACCATGTTATAAGGACAATGGTGTTTGCACATTCTGGGTTTTTCCATGTTGTCCATTACAGATGTACCCGACATTTCTAGGAAAGGAGCGTATTTATACAGGCAATCATTAAAAGTAGGGAACAATTCACCCCTAGAGGTTATTTGTAGGACTATATATTGAAGCCATGTCGTTCCAGTCTTGGGATAAGAGGCGATGACAATATCTCCATCAGAAGGAACGAAATCTAAAGTGTCTTCAATGTTTTTGATCGTGAACCAAGGTGAAGCTGGGAAAGGTAATCCTCTGATGATTTTGGTTTTATTCATGTTCAGTGGATTTTGTAGAAACTGGTTAAAAAGTTCTAAAAAATAAAAGAAAAATTTCAAAATTTTTAACTACTAAACTTTAAATTAAGAAATTGTAATTTTTCAAAAAAAAAATGTTTTGTTTCCAATTGGGGAATATTTTATTAACAATCTTAATGAGAATTATTGTGAGCCTTAACCCCTCAATGAATTATTTCGAGGATACTCGTTTTACAGGGATACTCTATTAGAGTATACTCTATTATTACACTATACTCGTTGAGGATACTCTATTTTTATCAGGAGTTAACTTGTGCAAAAATTTTAATTTATATTCGTTTTTATCTGTAATTTTATTTTAGTCTACTATTTAGATTAAAACGAGTATTTTGGTCTGCACGACATACACGAGTTAATTCGTGATATTGTATGTCTTACTACAATCAATCTATTGCTTTTACATGCTGTTTCACAAACATTTTAAATCTGTAACTTTCAATATCCATAAGAATAGGGAAGTAGAAATTTGGTACCAAAATATCAGGATTATTTATTGCTTATTATTCTTTCATTTACTTTCCGCTATTATTTTTGAAAATGAATAAATGAGAAGACATTTTTTGTGATAGTGGCAGTGATGCATCATGTGGTTATCTTGAAAGCTGATTGATTAGAGAGATTCTGATAATAATAATGATAAATGAAGTAATTAATAAAACAGGATAATTTAATTATAATAACAGTAGAGGTACTCGCCTCGAACACTTGCCCAATAGGAAGAGCTGGAACGTTGAATTCAGAACATCTTTTGAAATGTTCAAGATGGAACAGGGAGGCTAAGCGCCAAAGAGAAGACTTGCAGTTTTATTGGGAGACCAGGGGAATCTAAAGTGTCTACCCTCTAAAATAAAGTGTCTAACCCCTTTATTTACTCTCTCCCCCTTTGACTTTTTGTGGTGTGCGAGACCGACTTAGTGTGGATTGCTGTCAATTTTTTACGTCTATTTTGTTCTATCTTATTGCTTCTTTGTGTGTGATCCTTATTGTAATGGATTGATTTCCAATAAAGCATATGTTACAACAACAGCAACACAACAATTATAATATGAATATTTTTTTTTTTATTTTAGTCAAAAGAATCCATTGTCTATTGAAACCATACTGTATTTGAAAAGTTGATGGATTAATTTCGAAATGTTTTACATTTTTTAATGCGTAATTATTTATTTCAGTTTTAAATACCTCTTAATAAAATCTCAATTATTAATAAAAGTGCAGTGAACACAATTTAATTCCTTCGTTGTGAAATTATTAATTCAAGATATTTGAATTGATTTATTGGGAGAAAAAACATTAAATTAAATGGAAAAGATATAGGATGGGTTAAACTGAATCGTTTACGGTCTGATGCCCAATTTACTAGCGCTTTGGCCTTTGGTACTACAGGCCTCAGGTTCAAATTCTGGTGGTGGCCTGGATGTTTGTGAGTGGTACGAAATCCACGTTAAACTGCAGGTCTTGGTCTAATTAGCTTAGAGCGACAAATCAAACCAAATCGTTTAAGAATTTAGAAATCAAAAGGTTTATTCCTGATAATTTGTTTTTGTGTAAAAATGGTTTAATTTGATTGCGTTACGATTTTTTAAAATTTAATTGCTTAATTGAAGGATCTGATGGCCAAGCGACTAGTGTCTTGGCGCCACAGGTTTCGGTTTCGAGTCCATGAGGTTTCATAGATGCTTGTAGTGGTTCGGAAACCACTTTAAACCGTAGATTCGGTTTAATGGGACTGTTGGGCATAGGGCTACTACTACTATTACTACACCTCACCACACCACATCACTGCGCCTAGATCCGAGTTGCCCCTTCACAGTTTGGGAATGATGTGGGTGAGAAGATGTCTGACTGGGCTCTGTAACGCTCTACGGTCATATGAGACTGATACCTACGGTTTAAAGTGAATTCGAACACTATAAATATCCATGGCACCGCCGGGATCCGAACCCGATACCTGTGGTATCGAGAGCCAGAGCGCTAGGGCATAGGGTGTCAGCCCTATGCCTAAGCATAAGCGCCTAGTGCCCCCGCCTACCCTAATGCCTCTACCCGTAAAAAAAACATCTGCTGTTTAGGAATCTGACAATTGACAGACGGCCGTGGTCCAACATAGACTGTAGTGCCGGGGAGTTAGTTAATTGCTTAATTGGTTATTTTTCTGGAAATTTATTTACAAAAACATTTGATATATGATGTTTGTTTATATTTGTTTGTAAATGCCTTTAAATATCCCATAACAGTGATCCACTTTTTATTTATTGAATCTATACTATTATTATGTGGATTTATTTATCCGGATAAGATTTATTTTATAGATATAATTTATTTATTCAAATATATAACTTATGAGGATTTATTCATTTTTAAGTTATTCGACTTTTTAAAATTCGCTTCTATTTATATAAAAATTTAAATTTCTAATTACGAATTGGCGACAAAAAAAAGAAAGAAAGAAAATTTAAATTATTTGCGAATTCAAATTTGTCATGTTTGAACATATTTTATCACTTATTTCATCAATTGAAGATATTGTTAAGTGATGGTTGAGCGAATTCCTTTTTACTTTAAAGTCAGACATTTTCGATGCAAATTTATAAAACTCACTTCCCTTGTTAGAAATATTTCAGTCGACAAAGCAGAGAAGTTAAATTTTTTCTCTTTTTATTTCTGAAATCGCAATCAATCCAAAAATCTTGACAGCCATTTACTATGTAGATGACATTGCAATCATAGACAAAATCAAAACTCGAATTTCCTTGCCATTACAATCAGCGATGTCTTTTTTTTTTTTTTTTTTTTGCAGAGGTAATAAATTAAATAAAACAAGCCAGTATACTTAATGAAAAAATATACTATGGAAAGAATAAACTAAATATATCTCTGTATCATTTATTGTTTTTTTTTCAATTCCTACTATTAGTTCACACTCTCCTCATATATATCTTGTTCAAATTTTCAATCGTTCATAAAATACTTTTTATTCATCCACTCAAGTTCAAATACATCTTTTTTGACCTTGTAATGGATGACACTTGATGTTAATACAGTTTTTCAATTATTAATTCATTAATTAAACTTAATTAATTTTAGTTTTTATATGGGGAGAATAAAATTTTTCTTAGTGGGAATTGACTTTAAAATTTTTTTTATATTACTTGTTTATTTTACTTTTGTATATAAGTAAATCACATTCATTGCGAAATAACTTAGAAACTAATTAAAATTGTAACAAAAAGGAGTTTTATTTAAGTTCCGTATTGAGAAACTACGGGTTCTGATGGCAGAGTGACTAGCGCTTGGTGCCACAGATTTCGGGTTCTATCCCCTGCAGTGCCATGGATTTTTGTAGTGGTTCGGGATCCACTTTAAACTTAGGCCCCGGACTGTTTTATCCTCGTGTACACAAGATGACCGTAGAGTGACAAATAAACACCAAAAAATCTAGTTCCTCAGAAACATTTTTGGCTCATTATCGCTATTTGGTATTTTTTATGTAAATAAAAGGAGACAGAAAAACGCAATCAGAAAGGTTAGTTGTTCATATTCAAAAAATCATTTTAATTCTACAAACGCAGGAAATTTTATAATACATATGAATGCTAATGCTACATGAATTTGCTTATTTTTCTTTACTTCATTCAATTATTTATTAAACTCTTGTCTAATTTCTGGGCATATACCAATTTTTAGTTCCCACAATATATACTGAATATTTAGTTCCCACAAATTTGATTTGGTTTGTCACTCTATGGTCAATTTGTGCTCACTTTAGGCTAATTAGACCGGGACCCACAGTTTAACGTGGATTCCGAACAACTAACAAACATCCATACCACTACCAGGATTCGAACCAGAAGCCTGTGGTACCAAAGGCCACAGCGTTAACCAATTGGTATCCGGTAGCTTAGTTCCCACAGGAGATGAATTCCTGCCTGGGCTGGTGTGTTCCATTTATTAATTATTAAACTGATCCATAAAAAATATTTTGTAAAAATTGAGACAATAATGACTTCCACTCTTTAAATAAGTGTGTTACAGATCAATTTTTAATGTAAATGTCAATTATTATTTTTATTGTTCTAATGCAGCTGGCAAACATTTAGACAATTGTCTTCGATGCCTTAAGGCAAGCTTTGCACCGACGTTACTCACTTACCACTACCCAGGAGGTGCGCGCAGCTTGAACATAAGCTACAAACGCGGAGTAACAATACCACTGCAACTCTCTACGATCATGTTAGACCGGAACCTATGATTTAAAGTGGATTCGAACCACTACAGACATCCATGACATCATCGGGACTCGAAGCTGACACCTGTTCTACGAGCGCCAGAGTTGCTACCCACTCGATCATTCAGGCCCTAAATGTCAATTATTATTATTATTTTATTTTTGTTCCAATGCAGCTGCAAACACTTAGACAGCTTGGTCTTGGATGCCTTAAAGCAAGCGCTGCACCGACGTTACTCACTTTGCATGACCCAGGGGGCGCATGTAACTTGAAGACACGGACGCGGAGTAACAATGCCCCCGCAACACTCTACGATCATATGAGACCGGGACCTACGGTTTAAAATGGATTCGAACCACTACAAACATCCATGGCACCGCCGGGATGAACCCGAAACCTGTGGTACCGAGCGCCAGAGCGCTAGCTACTCGGCCATTCAGATCCAAATGTCAATTATTGTACCACAAAAATTTAATTTATCTTTACTAATGAAAGTGTTGATAAAATTTCCCTCTATATTTGCATGCAAATACTTAATGCAAGAATTTATTTGCAATAATTTAGAGAAACAAGTAAGCATTATATTTCTTTTGTTACGGATGAGAATCTAATTCCCTGCCCACTCAGTCTTACGCTTGTTTTGCGTTCTATGACGTGAGATTTTAGAATTCGCTGGAAACCCACTTATAACATTTCACAAACATTTATAGGAATAATATATGAAATCGAGCAGTGCGGTTAAATAAACTATTGCCAAATACATATCATTGCATTTAAAAATTAAATTTTAGCTAAATGATAATTAGCTAATTATATTTTTGTCATTTGCATGTTTTCATTGAATTTTAAGTGTACAAAAAGGCCTTACTTCTATGTGAATTCATACACTCTCTCACTTACACGCTTTATTTTCATATACACTACTTACAACGCCCTCTCTGAAGACCTGGTCAGAAGTTTTGCGTTTGGCAACACGCATATCTTTGGGTTTTGGTTTCGGAAAGGCGTGCTGACGGTGAGTCACGCTGCGCTTGTATTATACAGCTCGTGTAAATAGTAATTAAATAATACGATTCTATTTCAATGGAATGATCTCTTCCACTCTTTATTGGGGAAGTGATTCACCCCACAACACACCATAGATTCATTCTGATTAATATATCCACATTTTCTACAGATCTACTAAATTCTACCTAACATAAACAATTTAAGAAATGACTACATTTTGAAGCGTCTTAAAATATCTTCTGAATTTTATATCACTTAATTATAGTTCTAAATGAAGATTAAATGGTACGAAAGAAAAAACTTACCTAAAAATATAATTCATAAGTAAACGTTTAAACTATTTATGAATTGTACTAAAGTCAAGCTTTAAGTAATCAAGTTCATTTTACTTATTAATATTAATTGCTTAACTTAATGAAAACTAAATATTTCAAGAGTAAAAAACAAGAAGATTAAATGGTACGAAAGAAAGAACTTACCTAAAATTAGAATCCATAATAAAACGTTTACACTATTTACGGAACTGTACTAAAATGCAAGCTTAAGTAACCAATTTCATTTTACTTATCAATAATTAATTACTTACCTTATTGAAAACTGAATACTTCGAGAGTAAAAGAAAAGAAAACTTAACCAAGATTAAAAAAAGTTCGAAAGTAGAACAAAATATATTCAAATTGAGGAATAAAACACTTCAAATTTCGATAAACTACTGTGTAAAATAAATTATTTCTCACCTAAAAACTCCACGCCGATAAAACTTATTTTCCCTTCTACTTTTGAACAATTGTTATGCTGAGAGCTGATTAGAAGGAACATGTAAATACTCTCCAACTAGTTTTAAGTTACGCAATGACCTGCGCAGACCACAGAAATAAAATTCCAAGGACTGAATTTCGCAATCGAGGTTGCTGTCATCAACTGGAGTTTCCGATTTCATTATCTTCCGTTCGTTCTGAACTGGCAAAATGTCAATATCTTTTCAAATCAATTGGTTGTTGCAAGATTCTGATAGTTAGAAACTAAATTTAAATGCTTGAAGATTTTATTTCAATTTTTATCACACTATATGTTTCAAGTGTGCCAAATAGCGGAAACTATCACTTAAAATAAATGACATCATACTTAAATAGTCGGTTTATTATAATAAAAAGAAAAGCTATTTTCAGTAATTCAGTCATGTAGGTTTTTTTATGTTAACATAATTCAATTAATAATATTTAATAATTTCTTTGCAATTTTTATCATAGTAATTGTTTGACAAGTGTGCCAACTGGGAGAAACTATCATTTAAAATAAATGACGTTAATTTAATGACGCTGCTTTTAAGACTTTAAGATTAATTATGATAAATGAAAAACAAATTTTCAGTAATTCATTCATTTAACGACATTACACTTAAATAGTCGGTTTATTATAATAAAAAGAAAGCTATTTTCAGTAATTCAGTCATGTAGCATTTTTTATGTTACCCTAATTCAGTTAATAATAAAAATTCAGTTTCATAATAGCAAATTATAGGGTTTTTATTTATCTGTGATTATTTGTATATAGTAATATTGAGATTTCATATTGGATAAAAATTATGTAGGAAGAAATTAATCTGAATTTTGTACCATTATTATAAAAAAGAAATAGATTGAAAGATTTGTTGAATTTATTAAATTATACTAACCTAGTATAAAAGTTTAATAATCCCGATTTCATTATCTTCCTTTCTCTATGAACTTGCAAAATGTCAATATCGTTTCAAATCAACTGGTTGTTGCAAGATACTGATGGTTAGAAATACAGTTTAAACGCTTGAAAATTGTATTTCCAGTTTTTATCACACTACATGTTTTACAAGTGTGCCAATTAGCGGAAACTATCACTTAAAATAAATTGCTTTTAAGATTGCTTAATTGTGATAAATGAAAAGCTATTTTCAATAAAACAGTCATGTAGCCTTTTTTTATGTTAGCATAATTCAATTAATACTAAAAATTCAGTTTCCCAATACCAAATTAAAAGGATTTGTCTTTTTATTTATCTGTGATTATTTGTATATTATAATACTGAAATGTTATTTAATAAGAATTTTGTAGTGTTATTATAAAGAAATAGATTGAGTTTGTAAGATTTGTTTAATTTATTGAATTATACTATCCCAGTATAAAATTGAATAAGTATGTGGATTTTGTAGCTAAAAAATTGTAATAATTTTTTTTTAAAAAATTTGAAATCTTTTAAAATAATTTGTTTTTATGTAAGCATTACATATATTTCTATATTTTGTATTGAAATTAGATATTTGTTTAAACGTAATTGAAATATCATTTTGTGAATACTTTATTTTAATAAATACATATGTAAATAATTTTTCAGGGTTTTTAAGTTTCAAAAAGGGTTAATTGGTATAGTAACCTGCTATTATATTTATTGTAATAAAATTTCATTATGTTTCTTTCGTTCTGAACTTGCAAAATGTCAATATCGTTTCAAATCAACTGGTTGTTGCAAGATACTGATAGTTAGAAATACAGTTTAAATGCCTGAAAATTTTCATTGCAATTTTATCACAGTATATGGTTTGCAAGTGTGGCAACTGGCGGAAACTATCACTTAAAATAAAGGACGTTAATTTAATGACGCTGCTTTTAAGATTTTAAACTTAATTATGATAAATGAAAAGCTATTTTCAATAAAACAGTCATGCAGCATTTAGTGTGATAACATAACTCGATTAAAAAGTTCATATAACTAAAAATTCAGTTTAACAATATAAAAATTAAAAGGATTTGTCTTTTTATTTATCTGTGATTATTCGTATATTGTAATATTGAAATTTTATAATGAATAAGACTGATGACTGAGTAGCTAGCGCTCGGTACCACAGGTTTCGGGTTCGAGTCCCGGTGGTAGCATGGATGTTTGTAGCGTTTCAGAATCCACTTTAAACCGTAGGTCCCGGTCTACCATGATCGTAGAGTGTTGTAGGGGTATTGTTACTCCGCATCTGTAGCTTATCTTCGAGCTGCACGCACCTCCTAGGTATTACTAAGTGAGTAACGTTGGTGCAGCGCTTTGCCTTAAGGTATCAAAGACAACTGTCTAAGTGTTTGCAAGCTGCATTAGAAAAAAATAATGAATAAGAGTTTTGTAGAAAGAAATTAATCAGAATTTTGTAACGTTGTTATAATGAATTAGATTGAAATTTTTTCAATTATTCTATCTTAATATAAAATTGAGTAAGTATATTGGTTTTTGTAGTAGAAGAATTTAAATATTTTTTTAAATTTGAAATCCACTAAAATAGTTTGTTTTTATGTAAGCATAACATACATTTGCGTATTTCTATATTTTGTAATGGAAATTAGATATTTTGTTGAAACATAATGAAAATATCATTTTTTGAATACTTTATTTTAATAAATACAAAAGCATAAGTGATTTTTCAGGGTTTTTCAGTTTCAAAAAGGTTTTAGTTGTTATAGGTAACCTGTTATTATATTTATTGTAATATAATTTCATTATCTTACTTTTGTTCTGAACTTGCAAAATGTCAATATCTTTTCAAATCATCTGATTGTTGCAAGATACTGATAGTTAGAAATACAGTTTAAATGCTTGAAAATTTTATTTCAATTTTTTATCGCAGTATATGTTTTACAAGTGGGCCAACTGGCGGAAACTATCACTTAAAATAAAGGACGTTAATTTAATGACGCTACTTTTAGGATTTTAAGCTTAATTAGGATAAACGAACAATACAACAGTCTCTTAGCATTTTTTATGTTAACATAATTCAATTAATAATAAAAAATTCAGTTCACAATATCAAATTAAAAGGATTTATCTGTAATTATTTGTATATTATTATACTGAAATTTTATTCAATAAGAATTTAGTAGTGTTATTATAAAGAAATAGATTGAAAGTTTGAAAGATTTGTTGAATTTATTGAAGTATACTAACCTAATATAAAATTGAATAAGTATGTTGATTTTGCAAATGAAGAATTCAAATAATTTTTTTTTAAATTTGAAATCCACTAAAATAGTTTTTATGTAAACATTACGTATATTTCTATATTTTTGTCATGAAATTAGATATTTGTTTAAACATAATTGAAATATCATATTGTGAATACTTTATTTTAATAAATACTTATGTAAATGATTTATCAAGGTTTTTAGTGTCAAAAAGGATTAATTGTTATATATATTTTTTTTTGTTTTAATGCAGCTGGCAAACACTTAGACAATTGTTTTTGATGCTTTAAGGCAAGCGCTGCACAGACATTACTCACTTAGCACTACCCAGGAGGTGCGTATAGCTTGAAGATAAGCTACGGACGCGGAGTAACACTACCCCCGCAACGCTCTACGATCAAGTTAGATCGGGACCTACGGTTTAAAGTGGATTCCTTACCACTACAAACATCCATGGCACCGCCGGGACTCGAAACCGAAACCTGTAGTACCGAGATCCAGAGCGCTAGCTACTCGCCATACAGGCCCTATTCATTTAAATTAACCAGTTATTATATTTATTGTAATAAAACCTTTTATTTTATTACTAAAAACTATATTATTATTATATTGTTAGCATCGATATGACAAATTTTGTTATTTAAGCAAATTCATTGTATATATTTGTGATAATTAATACTAATTGGAGCCGCCTGATGGCTGTGTGACTAGGGCTCTGTCGCTCGGTACCACAGGCATCTGTGTTCAATTCCCGGTGGTGCCATGGATGCTATTAGTGGTTCGGAATTCACTTTCAACCGTAGGTCCCGGTGTAATATAACTGCTGGGCGTACGGCTGAAAACACTACCCGTAAAAAAAAACATCTCATGTTTCGAAAGCTGCCATTAGGTAGACGGCCTTAGTCCACTATTAGATTGTTGCGCTGTAGTTCCCACGAGAAGAGATTTAGTATTTATTTCCAGGAGAAAAGAATGTATACTATTTGACAAGTGCATAATAACAATCTATCACTCAGATGTGACAGCAGATAAGTAGTATCGCATATATTTATATTGCATGCAATTAATGTTTTGTACTATAAGAACAAAAACACAAATCTGATAGTAGATATTGCTGTCATGGATAATGAAACCTCATGAAATTAGCGATGGTCTGTGCGATGATTAAACAGGAAGAGGCTTCCGCCTGTTTTCAAAGTGAAACTTCCCTTGTGGTTTTGTGTATCACGCCATGTGATAATTAAGGTCTGCCGCAGAAGATTAGATTTGTCGTAGACTCAAGAACTCTAAAAATTTTCCGTCCTTGAAATAAACTGCACATGCGAATAAAATTATTTTTCATTTTTTTTTTTTGTAAATTCCATCGATTCATCCATCCATCCATCGATCATCCATCCATCCATCCATCCATCGATTCATCCATCCATCCATCCATCAATACAAATTCATTTGTACGTGTGTATGTCACTGAACTCCTCCTAAACGGATGGAGTGTTGTAGGATTTTTCTGGGATGAGTTGTGGCATTTCTTTCCCAGGACAGAGAAATGTATATCCTTTGACAATAATACAATAACAACCCATAAGTATACAATAACAACCCATCACTCAAATTTCTCAGCAGATAATCAGTGTCATGGATAATGTTACATCATGAAATTAGAGATTAGAGAGTTTTTGCATAACGTTTCTTTATCGTCCGATATTTTTTCTTCCTAGCACGCATGCTCATAGGAAACATTGTACCTATTGCGCATGCGTATCTGCACTACTGAGCTATTTCTATCAGCATGTGCGCTAGGAAGAAAAATATCGGACGATAAAAAATTTTATGCAAAAACTCTATATTGTCTGTTCGAACTTCACAGGTCGAAACAATTACAAATGGGATATCGACTACCTGATGAGTTGCTGAATGATGATTGGTGATACACACCATAGGCTGAGGAAGTGTCCACTCCAATGAAAAGTGAGGGAAGGTGATCCCTCCTCTTGATGGATTTTTTAAGATATTTTTCCAATGGAAGAGAAAGAAGAGCGTTCTGCGACGAGTCGACAAGAAGTGTTGTTTTTTTCTCTTTTTCTGAAAAATGACTGAACAGGCCTGAGATTCGGCCTGTTTACAAAGGGAGCCCCTTGTAGTTTCTCGTTTCACGCCGTGTGATAATAAAAGTCTTCCACAGACCGGAAAGATTATTGAGGTTCCGCAGACCGGATTGAGATTTCTGAAAATCTCCGTCCTTGGAATGAACTGCACTCGTGAATCAAATTTAATTCTTTATTTTTTTTATTTATTTTTTTGTAAATAATAATTTGTAAAGTTCTGTATATATATATATATATATATATATATATATATATAATGCTTGTAAATAAAAATTTTTCTTATGAACCTAAAAGTGGCCCTTTTCTTGAAGCCGTTATAGGCCTAATATAGGCCAGAACGTTACAATGCCAATGAAGAAGAATTAATAACAATTACAAAATGACGATTTCATTTCTTTTTTCTTTAACCAACAATCATGTGAAAAAAATTTTTTTAATATTTTTCACATCAGAATTATTTTAATATATGAGAAATAATTATTATGAATATTAATATATAGTACAAAATTTCTGTTTAATGCTGCTTCATAATATGATTTCCTTTTAATTTTGCTGATATCACGTGTTTGTAAAACAAGATTGTTTTGAAATCCTATTTTTTACTGAAAATAAGATTTTTTTTTCCCAAGCCAACATTAGTGTAAAAAATAATGGTTACAGTAAATGACGTTTAATGTGATTAATCTAATGACATAGGAGATAGTATACTACTGTGTCTAAAAATTAAGACCAATTTTCAATTTAAAATTCCCGTGGCTTGTAGAATTTCAATTTTTTTTTTTTTTTTTTCGGTTGTCGGCACTGTCCTTGACATCTGTGTGAAATTTGACATCAAAATATTCACTTGGCTTTGCGAGACGCTAAAACGGATTCCAGCGATTTTTGAAATGTCTGAATTAATTGAGCAAAGAACTTGCACTCAATTTTGTTTGCGAAAACGTATATAATGTTGCAGAAGGCATTTGGTGAGCATTCCTATATCGGAAAGAAATGTTTAGAAGTGGTATAAACAATTCAAAGAAGGCAGAGAACGCGTTGAAGACGAAGAGCCATACCTCAACCGACGAAGCTCACGTTCCAAAAATTAAAGATTTGGTGCTTACAAACCGTCGATTTACAATTAGAGACCTTGCTGATGATGTTGGAATTTCAAAAGCTATCATTATTTAGCATAAAGACCTATGGTTTAAAGTGGATTTCGAAACGCTACAAATATCCATGGCACACCGTGACTCGAACACTTGTCGCACCGAGCGCCAGTCATTTGGCCATTAAGCCTGTTTGGCCAAGTTTAATTACATAGTTTAATTTAATTACTGGAATGTTCTATAAGAATCAGAAACCGTTAATTTTAAAAACGATTCATTTCACTAGTTAGCAGTTCATGTAGTAGTGATTATTTTCTTTCCTTGTGTGCCGACAAAAATCTTTCGATTAGCAATGTCTGGTAATGAAGAATTTTAGGTAAAAATGTAGAATACCCTATGCCAAATACAGCGGCAGGATGCCAAGTCGCCAATAAACACAATAATGAATGGCGCAGTTTTTCGCAGTAAAACTATGAGTAATATCAGTAGAATGCTAAGTCGCCAAGTAAACAAACAAAATTGCTGCCGAAGTTCGGTGAGTTTGTAATACTCAAAACGCTATTACGTTAACATTAATAGCCAATCAGCTATTACGTCAAATTTTATTCCTTAAATTCCTTTTATGCCAAATTTTATCTCCCAGTATTTTCAATATCCTGTTAAAATTAATTTTTTCCTGGAATGCACTTAGTAATTTTTACACTGAAATTTATTAGCACTTTAAAAAGCTTACTGAGAAAATTTCGCGTTAAAATTTTCTCAGTAAGCTAAATTTCATTTTTTAAGTGCTTTTACGCCAAGAAGTATTGCTTTATTGCTAAATTTTATTACTAAGTGAAATTTTATTCCTAAACTGCTTTTTCGCCAAATATTATCGCTTTAACGCCAAATTTTACCACATCGCCAATATTGCAACCCCGATTATTTCTCCAATTTCTTTAGGGTTGCAATACTGCAATTAGAGGAATTCGTAGCTTCATTTTCCGAACAATATAATGACTATTTATTGTTATTTTGATTATTATTGCAGAATTCTTATTTGCAGTAAATAAGAACAGAAATATATATTCTTTTAAATAAGTATTTCGATAATTATTGATTATTCCTACCTTATTCTTATAACATACGTCGGTCTCTGATACAGAACATAAACATTTTTTATAATGATGACACTCATGAAAATAAGAAAGAAAAAACGCTTTTTTTTTTAATTTATTAATAACTTATATTTTATTCTTAATTAACTTCCTTTTAAGATATTCGTTTAGTAAAGATTTTGTGGCAACCGTAATTAAAATTCGCACGGAATATTTTGAACCTTTATCTTTTAGAACATTACTTTACGTACAACTTAAATATTTCTGTGGATTTGTACTGTTGGTCAAGTATTCCATATTCATTTGCTATGGCTATGCAAGTACAGGAACGGATGAAAGGTGAATGGGATTGTGTACGGTATTATCAGCCTGCAGAATGGATGAAAGGGGCTCTGCCTGCTTATTTTTTTTATGAATTGATAATTTGTTTATGATTTCACCGATGGAATAAGACATTCGTTTCCACCACAGAGGATGGTCATAACACAATAAGAGGTAAGTTATTCTCTGGTTCTTCTTTTTTTCTCTTTTGTTAATATTAATTTATCATTCGGTTTCGTAAAGAGCATGATTTATTTTTTGACATTTAAAAAAAAAAAAATTGGCGAATTAGGTAATAATATTTCGAAATTTTATCGTAATATCGATTATTTTCTTTGTCTAAACGATACATATTTGTGAGTTAGAAAAATAAAATTCCACATAATAAATGGCCGATAAAGCGATTTAATTTGGTGTAAAAGCAATTTAGGTATAAAATGTTGGCAAAATAATGATAAATTTTGGCGTTAAACGGCAATAAGTGGCGAAAAAAGAAAACATTTAGATTTTGCCATAATAGCGGTAAACTTTTGGCGATAAAACGATATAAATTAGTGTAAAGGCAATTTAGACATAATTTTTTGTCATAATATTGCTAAATTTTGGCGCAATAGCGATAACATTTGCGCATCAAATTTTTAGTAATAAAAATTTGACGTAAAGCATTAACTTTTGGCGTAAAAGCACCTAAAAAAAACTTCGCTTAGTGAAAAAATTTGTCAATAAAGCATTTCAAGGACTAAAATTTTGGCAGGATAGAGATAATATTTGGCGTTAAAGTGATACACTTTGGCTTCAAAGCCTTTTCAAGAATAAACTTTGACGTAATAACTATTTGGTTACCAATGTTGGCGAAATAGCATTTTACAATGACACCGAACTTCGACAGGCATTTTGTTTGTTTACTTGGAGATTTGGCAACCCAGTGCAGGATTTATAAGGAATCGTAATGTAATTTTACCGCGCAAACTACCTGGCCCATTCCTTTCTACGCTTACTTACCAACTTGGTGTTGTGTTTGGCACAAAGGGTACAGGATTCTAGATTTTAACCAATCTATCTTTTAAAGATTTGTGGTTAATACATTTTCGGTTGAAAATTTTGGTAGAATACCGTTTTCTTTAGAGTTACAATATTGTAATAAAGGAATTCGCAACTTCTTCTTTTTCCGAACAATATAATGACTATTTTATTATTATTTTGATTGTTAGTTTGCAAATTTTTTATTTATGGTGAATAAGAACAGAAATATATATTCTTTTAAATAATTATTCAGTTTAATTATTAATTATACAGAGATTGTTGTTATAATGTATATTGGCCATTGATACAGAAGGTAAACAATTTTTTTTGATGTTGTCACTCTTGAAAATAAAAAATAAACAACAAGAATGATTTTTCACTTTATTATGAACTTATATTCGATTATCAAATAATTTTTCTTTTTAATGCTGTTGACATGATTAAGGTTTTGTGACAACAGTTAATTGAATTCGCTCGAAAAAACGTTACTTTCCATTTTTAGAACATTAATTCATAGAAAATGGCCTCTGGAACATATTAAATTTTTCTGTGGTTTTGTGTTATGGTCATTTGTGTTTTTATTCAATTTTAAAATCTATAAATTTTACATCCTCAATAATTTTAAACCTTAAAATAATTTAGTTTGTTACAATACATAAAAACTATACTTTTTTATAATGCTGTTCCATTGCCTCATTATTAAATATGGAATTTTTCTAGACCTGATAATTCAGGTTTCAGCAGCATGTTATAATAAAATAGATAATCAATTAAGTTAATAAAAATCATTACACTTCTAATAATTAAAGTAAACAACTTTCATTTGTAAAGTGTTAAATAATTAAGTTAATTTTAAGTTATAAACTAGAATAGCACACACACACACATATATATATAATATCTTTTAAAAGTTTGTCTCGAGACTATCCAATTCATTTATTTTTCACCCTTCAAACCATTCATTGAGTAGATCAGTCCCTTTCAGTTTTTCCATTGCGAGGTTCCGAAGACGTTCCAGTTGTTCAGAAGGCAGTGATTTTTACCATCTCCAATCACGCCTTTTCTGAAAAACTCGACTTTTCTGGTATGCCCTTCTTTTTCTTTCGGATGCGGGTGATCAAATATAGATTTTTCTTCATATAATCGAAAGTGGTGTGTTCTAATACCTTTTCCATCAACTCATCATCTTCAGAAAGACTCGCAAAATATTCTTCTCGAGAAATTTTGCAATTCTCAAGATTTCTTCCTTTTTGTTTAATTGCAGTTTCTCGTAAGACACCAACAACATATTGTCGTCGTCTTTGTGAGAAAAATAAGACATCACGTGATCAAAATAGTGTCCAAATTCTATATCTCCTGTCACGAATTCTTCAAAGAATACATTGAGATCAGGTTCATGCCCTAGATTTATCATGAAATTATAGTAAGAAATAGCGGTGTCTTCAGGTTTTCTGTAGATGTATAAGTATTTACACTTCTCGTTTTTCTGCACCATGTTATAAGGACAATGGTGTTTGCATATTCTGGGTTTTTCCATGTTGTCCAATACAGATGTACCCGATTTTCCAGAAATGGAGCGTATTTATACAGGCAATCATTAAAAGTAGGGAACGATTCACCTCTGGAAGTTATTTGTAGGACTATATTGAAGCCACGTTGTTCCAGTCTTGGGATAAGAGGCAATCACAATGTCTCCATCAGAAGGCACAAAATCTAAAGTGTCTTCAATGTTTTTGATCGTGAACCAAGGTGAACCTGGGAAAGGTAATCCTCTGATGATTTTGGTTTTAGGCATGTTCTTTAGATTCCTTAGAAACTGGTTAAAATGTTCTAAAAAATAAAAGAAAAATTTCAAAATTTTTAACTACTAAATCTGGTTTCAAATTTTTTCAAGAAATGTGTTTTTGAAATTGAGGAATATTTTATTAACAATATTTATGGACATTATTGTGATACTTAACATGAACGGACTATCTCGAGGATACTAGTATCTCCTATTTTTATTTTGAGTTTACATGTGCAAAAATTTTAATTTAGACTCATTTTAATCTATAATCTCGTATATCCTTCAATATTCAAAAGAATAGGGATGTAGAAATTCAGTACCAAAATATCGGTATTATTTATTGTTTATTATTGCTTCCATTTACTTCACGTTATTATTTTTTCGAAATGAATAAATGGCAAGACATGTTTTATTGATAGTGGCAGTGATGTATGATTTTAGTGATGTAATGGTGTATCAGTGATGGAAGTGATGCATGGTTTTAGTGATGTATGTATGATATAGATGTAGTGATTGTAAACTATTTTGTTATTATAAATGACAACAGATGGCGCCACGAACAAGAGACTCTTCCATAACTCCTCCTTCTGTAACTCCATATAAGGCTATTGTCTTGTATGGGGATTCGAATGTAAGAGCAAGGGCAGAAAGAAGAAGGAACGCGACGGAGTTGCTGATGGCAGGCGGTTGCTCGAATAAGTATTTTGGAATGTGCATAAATATTTTATATATATCAACTGAAAGTTGTGTTTATTAATGAGAAAAGAACAAGAAGATAACATGATACAGTATGGTGATCTTGAAAACGGATCAAAGAGATTCTGATTACAATACTACTACTAATAATAAAAAAGTAATATATAAAACATAATAATCAGATGTTTACCTTCCCACACAATCGGTGTTCGAACTATATTTTGTTCTGCAATTTGACTACAACAAAAATCGAACCAAAGACTAAAACAGTCCTAAAAAATTATTTAAGATTAATGCATTAAATTCTTTATTTTTTTTATTGTGTTACATTATTTAATTTGTATCAAAAATTAAATATTTCATTAAAAGAAAATGAATTGTATTTCTTAGTAAATAATTGTATTCGGAAATAAAATATTGTATTTATTCATTCATTTTTTTTTTTTACAAACCGTTTTGGAAGTTACCGTGAATAAATGATGCCCAATAATATCACGTCTGTTTAAGATAGCATCTTTACTTTCTACAGCTCTAGCATTGGTCATTTTCTACCTATTAGTTTCATTCTAATTTTCTAATTTATCAGTAATCAGTTTATAAGTAATCAGTTTCAATTTTCTTATCAATATTAATTACTCTAAATGAAAACTAAATATTTCAAGAAAGTAAAAGGAAAAAAGAATTTTGAAAAGAAGAACTTACCTAAAATTATAATTTATAATAAAACGTTCAAACTGTTTACGAATTGTACTAAAGTGTAAGCATTAAGTAATCCATTTCATTTTACTTATCAACATTAATTACTTATCTTAAAACTAAATATTTCTAGAGTAAAAGAAAAGAAGATTAAATGATACGAAAGAAAGACCTTACCTAAAATTATAAATCATAATAAAACGTTTAAACTATTTGAAAACTAAATATTTGAATAAAAGAAAAGAATATGTAAAAATTTAAAGTGCAATAAAACGTTTAAACTATTTATGAATTGTATTAAATCAACTTAATACTTTTTACTTATCAATATTAATTACTTGCCTTAAAGAAAACTAAATGTTTAAAGAGTCAAAGAAAAGAAAAACTTAACCAGTATTAAAAACATTTTTCGAAAGTAAAACAAAATAAATTCAAGTAGAGGAATAAAGCAATTCAAATTTGGATAAACTAATATGTAAAATAAATTATTTCTCACCTAAAACTCCACGCCGATGAAGCTTACTTTCCTTTTACTTTTGAACAATTGTTATGTCCGATTGTTGATTCGGAGGATTATGTAGGTACTCACCAACTAGTTTTAAACTGATGTAATGACCTGCATACTCCTTTGAAATAAAATTTTCGCAATCGAGTTTGCAGGCATCAACTGCAATTTAAAATTTCATTATTCATTCCTTTCGCTCTGAGCTTGCAAAATGTCAACATCTTTTCAAATGAACTAGTTGTTGCAGTATTTGGCATAGAAATAAAGCTTGAATGTTTGAAGAATTTCTTTACAGTTTTTATCACAGTAAATGTTTTACAAGTGTACCAACTGAAGGAAACTATCACTTAAAATGAATGACGCTACATTTAAAGATGCTGTTTATTATAATAAATGAAAAGCAATTTTCAATAATTCAGTCATGCAGCCTTTTTTATATTAACATAGTTTAATAAATAAAATAAAACACCAAAAATAGATGGCGCTATTAACAGGTTTTTTTAACAGCCTTCTAAAAAGTCATATCAGCTAGATGGGTTGTTTTTTTTTTTTGCAACATCAGTGCATCTCGTATGCCAGAAGCAGATAAATATATATATATATATATATCTCTTTTTAAAAATTCTTCTTTAAAAACATTTTTTTAGATGATTTTTCTTCTAGTTTACTTATCAATACTTATAACAAAATATTTTGCTAATATCTCATGAAAGGATGAGAGTTAACCATTAAACAAAGTTCAAATTATATTCCTTGACTAATATAGGACATTTTAATCCTTAGAAGGGTTTCCTAATTTTTTAGAGACTCATCATTGGTTAATAAAGTTTACATATAATCATAATAAAATAAATTTTTTATTGCTAAATCAAGAAACGCATCCATAAATCGTGAGTTATTTTCTCCCATCCAGAGGAGGGATATCTGACTTGTTATATCACTTTCATCTTTACCTTCATTGTCCATCACAGTTTACATTTCATCATAATATAATTAATTTTTTATTGCAAAATAAATAAATGCATACATAAATCGTGAGTTATTGTATGTCTCCTAGTCTGAGGACTGTATTATAATTAATTTGTTATTATTATTATTAGATTATAATTAATTTGTTAGTGTTATTATAATATTACAATTAATTTGTTATTGCTAAATAAATAAATGTATCCATAAGTTATGAGTTATTGTACTATGTCTCCTAACCTGAGGACTCTTATGATATCTGAAGATCTATCTCCTAGCCTGAGGACTCTAATCTTTAAAAATGGTTTCATATTTTTAGAGATGATTCATTGGTTATCAAAGTTTACATTTAATCATAAAATTAATTTTTATTGCTAAATAAATAAATGTATCCATAAGTTATGAGTTATTGTACTATGTCTCCTAACCTGAGGACTCTTATGATATCTGAAGATCTATCTCCTAGCCTGAGGACTCTAATCTTTAAAATGGTTTCATATTTTTAGAGATGATTCATTGGTTATCAAAGTTTACATTTAATCATAAAATTAATTTGTTATTGCTAAATAAATAAATGTATCCATAAGTTATGAGTTATTGTACTATGTCTCCTAACCTGAGGACTCTTATGATATCTGAAGATCTATCTCTAGCCTGAGGACTCTAATCTTTAAAATGGTTTCATATTTTTAGAGATGATTCATTGGTTATCAAAGTTTACATTTAATCATAAAATTAATTTGTTATTGCTAAATAAATAAATGTATCCATAAGTTATGAGTTATTGTACTATGTCTCCTAACCTGAGGACTCTTATGATATCTGAAGATCTATCTCCTAGCCTGAGGACTCTAATCTTTAAAATGGTTTCATATTTTTAGAGATGATTCATTGGTTATCAAAGTTTACATTTAATCATAAAATTAATTTTGTTATTGCTAAATAAATAAATGTATCCATAAGTTATGAGTTATTGTACTATGTCTCCTAACCTGAGGACTCTTATGATATCTGAAGATCTATCTCCTAGCCTGAGGACTCTAATCTTTTAAAATGGTTTCATATTTTTAGAGATGATTCATTGGTTATCAAAGTTTACATTTAATCATAAAATTAATTTTTATTGCTAAATAAATAAATGTATCCATAAGTTATGAGTTATTGTACTATGTCTCCTAACCTGAGGACTCTTATGATATCTGAAGATCTATCTCCTAGCCTGAGGACTCTAATCTTTAAAATGGTTTCATATTTTTAGAGATGATTCATTGGTTATCAAAGTTTACATTTAATCATAAAATTAATTTTTATTGCTAAATAAATAAATGTATCCATAAGTTATGAGTTATTGTACTATGTCTCCTAACCTGAGGACTCTTATGATATCTGAAGATCTATCTCCTAGCCTGAGGACTCTAATCTTTAAAATGGTTTCATATTTTTAGAGATGATTCATTGGTTATCAAAGTTTACATTTAATCATAAAATTAATTTTTATTGCTAAATAAATAAATGTATCCATAAGTTATGAGTTATTGTACTATGTCTCCTAACCTGAGGACTCTTATGATATCTGAAGATCTATCTCCTAGCCTGAGGACTCTAATCTTTAAAATGGTTTCATATTTTTAGAGATGATTCATTGGTTATCAAAGTTTACATTTAATCATAAAATTAATTTGTTATTGCTAAATAAATAAATGTATCCATAAGTTATGAGTTATTTGTACTATGTCTCCTAACCTGAGGACTCTTATGATATCTGAAGATCTATCTCCTAGCCTGAGGACTCTAATCTTTAAAATGGTTTCATATTTTTAGAGATGATTCATTGGTTATCAAAGTTTACATTTAATCATAAAATTAATTTTTATTGCTAAATAAATAAATGTATCCATAAGTTATGAGTTATTGTACTATGTCTCCTAACCTGAGGACTCTTATGATATCTGAAGATCTATCTCCTAGCCTGAGGACTCTAATCTTTAAAATGGTTTCATATTTTTAGAGATGATTCATTGGTTATCAAAGTTTACATTTCATAAAATTAATTTTTATTGCTAAATAAATAAATGTATCCATAAGTTATGAGTTATTGTACTATGTCTCCTAACCTGAGGACTCTTATGATATCTGAAGATCTATCTCCTAGCCTGAGGACTCTAATCTTTAAAATGGTTTCATATTTTTAGAGATGATTCATTGGTTATCAAAGTTTACATTTAATCATAAAATTAATTTTTATTGCTAAATAAATAAATGTATCCATAAGTTATGAGTTATTGTACTATGTCTCCTAACCTGAGGACTCTTATGATATCTGAAGATCTATCTCCTAGCCTGAGGACTCTAATCTTTAAAATGGTTTCATATTTTTAGAGATGATTCATTGGTTATCAAAGTTTACATTTAATCATAAAATTAATTTGTTATTGCTAAATAAATAAATGTATCCATAAGTTATGAGTTATTGTACTATGTCTCCTAACCTGAGGACTCTTATGATATCTGAAGATCTATCTCCTAGCCTGAGGACTCTAATCTTTAAAATGGTTTCATATTTTTAGAGATGATTCATTGGTTATCAAAGTTTACATTTAATCATAAAATTAATTTTTTATTGCTAAATAAATAAATGTATCCATAAGTTATGAGTTATTGTACTATGTCTCCTAACCTGAGGACTCTTATGATATCTGAAGATCTATCTCCTAGCCTGAGGACTCTAATCTTTAAAATGGTTTCATATTTTTAGAGATGATTCATTGGTTATCAAAGTTTACATTTAATCATAAAATTAATTTTTTTATTGCTAAATAAATAAATGTATCCATAAGTTATGAGTTATTGTACTATGTCTCCTAACCTGAGGACTCTTATGATATCTGAAGATCTATCTCCTAGCCTGAGGACTCTAATCTTTAAAATGGTTTCATATTTTTAGAGATGATTCATTGGTTATCAAAGTTTACATTTAATCATAAAATTAATTTTTATTGCTAAATAAATAAATGTATCCATAAGTTATGAGTTATTGTACTATGTCTCCTAACCTGAGGACTCTTATGATATCTGAAGATCTATCTCCTAGCCTGAGGACTCTAATCTTTAAAATGGTTTCATATTTTTAGAGATGATTCATTGGTTATCAAAGTTTACATTTAATCATAAAATTAATTTTTATTGCTAAATAAATAAATGTATCCATAAGTTATGAGTTATTGTACTATGTCTCCTAACCTGAGGACTCTTATGATATCTGAAGATCTATCTCCTAGCCTGAGGACTCTAATCTTTAAAATGGTTTCATATTTTTAGAGATGATTCATTGGTTATCAAAGTTTACATTTAATCATAAAATTAATTTTTATTGCTAAATAAATAAATGTATCCATAAGTTATGAGTTATTGTACTATGTCTCCTAACCTGAGGACTCTTATGATATCTGAAGATCTATCTCCTAGCCTGAGGACTCTAATCTTTAAAATGGTTTCATATTTTTAGAGATGATTCATTGGTTATCAAAGTTTACATTTAATCATAAAATTAATTTTTTATTGCTAAATAAATAAATGTATCCATAAGTTATGAGTTATTGTACTATGTCTCCTAACCTGAGGACTCTTATGATATCTGAAGATCTATCTCCTAGCCTGAGGACTCTAATCTTTAAAATGGTTTCATATTTTTAGAGATGATTCATTGGTTATCAAAGTTTACATTTAATCATAAAATTAATTTTTATTGCTAAATAAATAAATGTATCCATAAGTTATGAGTTATTGTACTATGTCTCCTAACCTGAGGACTCTTATGATATCTGAAGATCTATCTCCTAGCCTGAGGACTCTAATCTTTAAAATGGTTTCATATTTTTAGAGATGATTCATTGGTTATCAAAGTTTACATTTAATCATAAAATTAATTTTTATTGCTAAATAAATAAATGTATCCATAAGTTATGAGTTATTGTACTATGTCTCCTAACCTGAGGACTCTTATGATATCTGAAGATCTATCTCCTAGCCTGAGGACTCTAATCTTTAAAATGGTTTCATATTTTTAGAGATGATTCATTGGTTATCAAAGTTTACATTTAATCATAAAATTAATTTTTATTGCTAAATAAATAAATGTATCCATAAGTTATGAGTTATTGTACTATGTCTCCTAACCTGAGGACTCTTATGATATCTGAAGATCTATCTCCTAGCCTGAGGACTCTAATCTTTAAAATGGTTTCATATTTTTAGAGATGATTCATTGGTTATCAAAGTTTACATTTAATCATAAAATTAATTTTTATTGCTAAATAAATAAATGTATCCATAAGTTATGAGTTATTGTACTATGTCTCCTAACCTGAGGACTCTTATGATATCTGAAGATCTATCTCCTAGCCTGAGGACTCTAATCTTTAAAATGGCTTCATATTTTTAGAGATGATTCATTGGTTATCAAAGTTTACATTTAATCATAAAATTAATTTTTATTGCTAAATAAATAAATGTATCCATAAGTTATGAGTTATTGTACTATGTCTCCTAACCTGAGGACTCTTATGATATCTGAAGATCTATCTCTAGCCTGAGGACTCTAATCTTTAAAATGGTTTCATATTTTTAGAGATGATTCATTGGTTATCAAAGTTTACATTTAATCATAAAATTAATTTTTATTGCTAAATAAATAAATGCTTCCAGAAGTCGTGAGTTATTGCATGTCTCATAACACATGTTATGTGTGTGTGCATATTCAGAATGTTAAACCGCAAATTTCATCATCAGTTGACTATACATTAAAGCAAATCAGAAATTTCGGGAAATACTACAATCAAATGAATTTTTAATTACCTAATCGTAAACTATTAGCAATTACTATATTAAATGAAGGAAAAAAATGAGACAAAGACAATAAAATGTTCATATAATAAAGAAGCTTTTATTAAAATTTAAATATTTATTTTTTAATTATTATTAATATATCTTAACAATCAGATTATTTATTAAAAAGTAATCTGAACAGTTTTAGTGGTAGAAGTAAAATCAAATTTCATTATATGAATATAAAAATAAATATTAAATATTCTGGCAATTATGAAAACATTGTAGAACTTAAGATAAATTTAAATCATTGTGATTTATAATTAACAGTAATTTCTTTAGCATCACATTTAATATAATTAAATATAAAGTTATTTACATTTTATTCTTGTATCCATTCTTTAAGTAAATCACTACCTCTAAGCTTCTCACTTGCGAGAATTTTCAGGCGTTCCAATTGATCAGCAGACAATGCTTTTTTACCATCCCCAATTACACCTTTTCTGAAAAAATTAAGCTTTTTTTGGGCATTTTCAGCCTTGTTCGGACTGATCACTTCAAGATTTTTCTTCATATAATCGAAGCTTGTGCGTTCTAGAACTTTTTCCATCAACGTATCATCTGCAATAAGATTTTGGAAGTATTCCTCTCCTAAAAATTTGGCGATTCTCAAAATTTCTTCTTTCTTGTTGAGCAGAAGTTTTTCGTAAGACACCAGCAGCAAACCTTCGTCTTCTTTTTGCTCATAATAAGATAACACGTGTTCAAAGTAATGTCCATATGCTATGTCACCAGATAAAAATTCTTCAAAGAATTCGTCGAATGCTGGAACATCGTAACCTAATTCATACATGAAATGGTAATAAGAAATGACCGTGTCTTCAGGTTTTCTGTAGATATACACATATTTAGCCTTCCCATTTTTCTGCACCTTATCATAAGGACAATGATGTTTGTATATCCTTGGCTTTTCCATCGTGTCCAGGACAGACGTGCCTGAGGCTTCCAGGAAAGGTGCATATTTGTACATGCACTCGTCGAAGTTAGGGATCAATTCGCCTTTGGAAGTTATTTGTAGAGCTATATATTGAAGCCAAGTGGTTCCAGTCTTTGGATAAGATGCGATGATGATGTCTCCATCGTGGGGCACTAAGTCAAGAGTGTCTTCAACATTTTTATCTATAAACCATGGTGCATCTGGAATCGGTATTCCACGGACATATTTGAGCTTTGTCATGCTTGCTGTTATGCTTCCTGGAAAAAAATATTGCTTATTATTTTTTGTATTATGTTAGGTTGGTGCATATTAATCAGGCGAATTTATCAGTTATTGAAATTGACATAAACTTTGTTCGTCTGCCAGTTTGTTTAGGACCGATTGACGTGGCAGTGGGTAGAAGCTTCTGTGGGATAGTATGGCTTATATTGAAGCAGTTCCCAACCCTTATTGGCGATGCATTCAGGAAAAAGATACTCAACATGTGGACGCGCATTATCGTGGTGGAAGACGATACGGTCCTTTTGGTTGAATGGTCCACATTGAAGTCGGCCAGCATACGAGTTGTCAAACTTTCATCCCTTTCCACGGCTGGCAAAGTGCCTGGTCGTCGAAATCCTATGGCAGATCTCTTCCTTGCTTTTCTTCCAAGCTAATGTCGCCAGATTTGAAACGGGCAAACCATTCCCTGCCTCGACTTTCGCTGATTGTGCCCTCACCGAAAATTCGTTGAGATCGCGAAATGACTGCGCTGCTTTCCATCCTTTCACAAAGTGGTACAGCATAATACGACGAATATGAGTATACAACGATATGATTATCGACACGCATTTTAATTATATAAAAGTAGAAGGATATTTTCATTCATAAATTTTTAAAATAAATTTTTAATAAAATATAGAATGTCAAAGAAACGCCTGATAATTATGCACCAATCTAATAGAATATGGTTCTGCAATTAATACTCCGAGGTGTATCCTTCCACTCCAGAAATATAATTCGCCAACAACTCATATTTAGGGCACAAAAAAATAATTATTAATGTAATTTAAAATTTTATTATAAAAAAATATATAGGGTGATTATAATTAAAGTACCACTTTCAAAATTCTGTAAAAAAAAAGAACCACTCTTCACAATCAGTTCAAATTTGAACTGAAGGTACTTGAAGAAGAGGAAACGATATGGCATCATAAAAAGTTCCACTGATTTTCCTATCTGATTTGGTATGACCTTGCCATGGTGGATGGGCTTTCCACTAACAGTGTCACAACTGTTGAATGACTTTGAAGTCAGTTTTTCTATCAAAAAATCGAAGCAATTCTACAAAAGCCCATTGAATTTCTACAATTTAATTCACTTTATTTATGCCGCTTACAGCGCCATCTATTAATAGACTTTGAAATTTTTGATGTACCGTTTCCACTTCTTCAAGTATCTTCAGTTCAAATTTGAACTCATTGTGACGAGTGTTTCTTTTAGTACAGGATTTTGAAAGTGGAACTTTAATTATAATCAGTTTCTATTTGATTTTAACATTTTTTTTTTTCTGCGTTAAATATGAGTTGTTTGGTGAACTATATTTCTGGAGTGGAAGAATACAACTCGAAGTATTTATTGTAGACTCACATTCTATAACGCAAAATAATAAGTGATATTTTATTTTCAGGAAGCACAACAGCAAACATGATGAAGGTCAATTATGTCCGTGGAATACCAATTCCAGTTGCACCATGGTTTAAAACTAAAAATGTCGAGGAAACTCTTGACTTAGTGCCCCAAGATGGAGATAATTCAGATGTCTTATCCAAAGACCGGAACCAATTAGCTTCAATATATAGTTTTTCAAATAACTTCCAAAGGTGAATTATTCCCAAACTTCAAGTGAGTACAAATATGCAGGCAAATTCACTTTTATTTATACCGCTTACAGCGACATCTATTAATACAATTTGAAACTTTTGATGACGTAAGGTTTCCCCTTCTTCAAGTATCTTCAGTTAAAATTGAAACTCATTGTGATGGATGACTCTTTTTTCACAGCATTTTGAATGTGAGCATTTTTAATTAATTGACTTGATCAATGACTTTAATTATAATCCCCTTGTATATTTTCAGTTAAAAAGTATTTTTTTAAATCTTAAATGTATTACATTTTAATACTTTTTGGTGTCAATTCTTACATGATCATTTTTTTCTTTTAAAACTTAGATAATAAAATTAATTTTAAAATTTTATGTTTAAAATTTTTTAAATATATTTTTTATTTAACATTTTTTAAATGAGTTTAGTAGTTTAAAAAAAAAAACTTACAACCCTATTAACATCTTTAAATCTTTTTGCGATTATATATAAATAAAAAATTATGAAATAACATAAACAGAAGCAATTCATATTTGAATAAAAGAAATAACACTGAAATTCAAATAATTTGTTTACCTAAAAATTACTGGCAAAAACTTGTTGGCTCAAATTTTTGTAACAATTGTGTCGCAAAACAATTGGTAAAATGTATGCATGTTACGGAATGATAAAATATAAATTCAGATAAAAGATTGATTGAGTTTATTATCTTATTTCTATGAATGAGGGAGTTTTTGTTTTATCTTTATCTTACTTTCTATAGTTTGTTTTACCTCTTTTATTTCATGGAAAAAATAGGAAATGTCAGAATATTCTCTATCACACGCTATCATATCACGAAGTATCACAATTTATCTTACAGAAAAATTTCTATTGTTTAAGATTCCTTTAATTGGTTTTTTTTCCTTTTAAATCGTTTAAAAATAATTTTTCTAACAGATTTCCACATGCATGCTGTGTGAGAAAAATTGCAGTTATGAAAATTTAGTAATAAAATAAATACGATAGAAGTGGTCTGATGTAATATTGCAAAAATAACACACGCAACAGAAAATATATATATTATAATAAATGAAAAACAGCGTCGAAAACAACTGGCGCTATTAACAGGTTTTAAACAGCCTTTTAAAAGTCATATCAGCTATTTTTTTTTTTTTTTGCAACATCAGTGTGTCTCGTATACCAAGAGCAGCCCACTGACTACTGATAGAAAGGGGGAGAGGAATGCTTTGCGGGACACCCCATATTTCACCATTTAAAAATAAAACTTACGTCTTTTTTTATATTTTTTATATACCAAATACATTTTCTTCTTTTCTCATGTTTGATTCATATATATATATATCCCTTTTTCAAAAATCATGTGTAAAAACATTTTTTCTTAGGTGGTTTTTTTTCTTCTTCAATGCTTATGACAAAAGATTTTGCTAATATCTCATAAAGGATGAGATTCAACCATTAATTGTATTTCTTGACTAATACTGTAAAAATCTGACATAGGATGCTTTAATCCTTAGAATGGTTTCCTAATTTTTTTAGAGATTCTTCATTGATTAACAAAGTTTACATTTAATCATAATAAAATAAATTTTTTATTGCTAAATCAAGAAACGCATCCATAAATCGTGAGTTATTTTCTCCCATCCAGAGGACTCTTAGGATATCTGACTTGTTATATCACTTTCATCTTTACCTTCATTGTCCATCACAGTTTACATTTCATCATAATATAATTAATTTTTTTTATTGCAAAATAAATAAATGCATACATAAATCGTGAATTATTGCATGTCTTCTAGCATGAGGACACTTAGGACATCAGAAGAAGGACACTTTCAACTTTACCTTCAATGGCGTCATCAAGTTCACATTTAACCATAATAAAATTTTTTTTATTGCTAAATGTATAAATGCATCCATAAATCATGAGATTCTGCATTACCTGAGATACAAAAGGACATATGGCATAGGAAACCTTAATTTTTAAAACGGTTTCATAATTTCTTAGAGATGATTCATAGGTTATCAATTTTTACCTTTAACCATAGTAAAATAATTTTTTTGTGTGTGAAATAAACAAATGCATCTCTAAATTCGTGATTTATTGCATATCTCCTAGCCTGAGGACTCTCAGCCAATCTGACTAGGAACTATCATCTCAAATTTCACTGGTTATCAAAGTTTACATTTAACTATATTAAAATTAATTTGATAATGCAAAATATGAAAGTTCCCCTATAAATCGTAATCTATTGCATATATCTTAGCCTGAGACACTAAAGACATCTGACATAGGACATATATTTGTAAATAGTGATTTATTACATGTGTCCTAGCCTGAGGACTCTTAGGCCACCAGACTAGGACTTTTTCATCTGTAACTGTAAAATTCATTTTTATGCAAAATAAGCAAATGCCTCCACAAGTCGTGAATTATTGCATATCTCTAGCATGAGGACACATGTGTGGAAGAATGCTTTCATCTTTATCTTTAATGATCATTTAAATTTACAATTAGCCATAATAAAATTAATTTGTTATTGCTAAATAAATAGATACATCCATAAGTCGTGAATTATTGTGATTGCATCTCCCTAACCTGAGACATTAAAGACATCTGGCATAGGACACTTTAATCTTTAAAACGGTTATATATTTTTAGGGATGATTCATTAGCTACAGATTACATATAACCATATTGAAATATTATTAATTATATTGCTGCGAAATAAACAAATATATCTATAAATTCTTGTTTTTATTGCAAGTCTCGTAGTCTGATTACTAATAGGTCATCGAGCTGGGACTCTTTCATCTTTATCTTCATTGGTTATCAAAGTTTACATTTAACCATAATAAAAATTAATTTTTTATTGCGAAATAGTTAAAGGAAGAATCACAAGTCGTGAGTTGTTACATGTCTCCTAGTACATATTATAATATTATTGGCATTTTTATAATGTTAAAATGTAAATTT